>JAANSN010003268.1:0-19369 GCA_036850665.1 Dicranocentrus wangi | reverse complement strand
TACAAATATTGTTCTACCGGGTTGGCGTGTGTTCGATTGTTAGGTTTGAAGTATATTTTTTTGGTTAAGATCATAAGCTCGAATCATTAAGATTAGGCAGCGAGCTAGATTGTTCCGCTTGGTGGACTTGTTGGTATTTTGGTATTACGATATAGTGGTATATTTTTAGATCTTATACCAAATTTGAATACGAAGCCCCATAGGGAACTGCTCCCTTTGTCCACATCTCCCAGAGTAGAACTCCAAAACTCCACACATCTGAGGCTGTCGTAAAACCAGTAGCTGAGCCGTCATCCGTCACGAGTTCTCTGGAAACCCAGCGGACGGGCAGCACCTTTCCACTGTGTACCTAGACGGTTTAAAACAAACGGTTAGTATTAAACTTTCTAAGATGCGATAGATAAAATAAAAAGTCGTAACTCACTCTCATATAATTTCCTCCAGAACCCTCAGCAAATCTAACTATTCCGCAATCCGACAATTTTGCGTTGTGGTATATTTTGAATTTACAAGTTATATTCTCAACTAAAATATTTCTAGCCGCAATATTCCCATGGACGATCCCTTTCCCGTGGAGATACTCACAAGCGTCTGCTATATCATACGCTAATTTTCCGAGCATTGCCTGTGAAAAGTATTTCTAAAGAAATGCTTTTATTTGAAACCAACTATTACATTCACTAAGCAAATGGGCTTACATAGTCTTGTGAATTCTCCCGGTGGGATAAATATTGTAACAAATTTCCCTCGCGGAAATATTCCACAACAATTTGAGGGCTATCCACTACATCTAAAATTACATGGCCATTCTCAATAAAGTTGGCACCCATTCAACACTGGTTATATACCATATGTGAGTGATAGACGCCACCCCCATAGGGAAATATGAAAGTCACCCGCACCATACGCCTTACCTGACTTAACTATTCCTAAAAAGTTAACAATATTTCTGTGTTTGAGCTTCATCAACTCGACCAGCTGCCCTTTGACCTGTTCTACAACGACTGGAACATGAAATATTTTAACGGCCACTGGAATTCCGTGCAGATTTCCTTCAAAAATATTCAACTCAATAAATAAAACATACTATTGAAAATGCTTTTATCAAAATTAAATCCCATACCGCACAACACGCGTCCGAAGCCCCCTTCCCCAATAACCTTCCCACTCCTCAGCTCCAAACTAGTAAAAATCTGCAACTCCTTCTCCATCTCTCTCTTCCCCGCCCTTTCTTCCACATTACTTACATTCATATTATCTTTTAATTCATCGCCACCTCCAAGCCCTCCATCATGAAGAGAAACCTCTGAAAAGATTCCAGTAACAGTGTCTACTCCCGTTTCCTCCACCTGGGCAACCTCAACCTCACCTTGTCCCTCACCACCGTCATTACGTCGAACATCAGGAATATGGCCGAGAGTAATTGATGCGGTTTTAGATGTGGAATTTTCATTACCCATTTGAACTCATGAAACGTTAGCTGCCTTGCCCAAAATTAACCGTTTAAAATATTTAGACATAAAGGCAGTAGATTCGACCGGGTAAGAGACAAGGAAAAAATGGCAAACTGTAGGTGGATGTTTGTCCGGTGGCACCTGGTAACTAATCATAAGTATCAGTGGAAAACTACTCAGAGGTCGAATTTTGGAATAGTATATAGCCCCAATACGTCAATATATCCAATACGATAAGGCGAAGTAAATAGATTGCATAGAGTTCTCCGAGTTGTTTACAGTAATTAAAGTATACCATCATCAAGTCGTCAACAACAACCACAGCCACGTTCTCAAAATGGAACATACCGGAATTCCCATCGGGATCCAGTTTATTAAAAACAAGTGTTATATAATCTGTTCGAGATAAAGCTGAAACTATTTATTTAAGATATTGGATATTTGTACACTTTTGTATTTAATGTTTTTTGTTTGCGTCATTATATCATGATAATAGGATTGGCTGCATTTTATTTTTCATGATTACTTCCAATTTTGGCTTTGGCATACACGAATACGAATTGTGTGAGAATGGCGAAACATTGATGTTATCAAGCCAAAAAGCCATTTATTGGACTTATTTGAGTGGTTTTAGGTAAAACGTCATGAAAGTCTTGTTTTGTTTCAATCGAGAATTTTTGGTAATAATATTTATATGAATCGCGAATCCACTTTACACAATGCGTCGCGTCGCTTTAATATGAAAATGAAAATATGACCAGTGCTTGTTATTTCCCATTGTATATTATTATATAAGTTCAACTGAGCTCCACTCGTATATTATCTTTATCACCATTTTCAATTCTCAAATCCTCGACACAAAATACATGTACACAATGAAGTTCACCATTCCACTTACGATAGTCACGAATGACATGGCTCAGCTCATTAATACGCATTCTTTCTTTTTCTCTATTACACAAGTTACGTTACCAAAATGCAGCAGTACACAATCTGTGAACTACACTGTTTCGAGCTTCGCATCTGTGTTATATGTCGAGCAAGAATGAGAACAGTACGAAAAGATTATATACTGGTCCAGTCATGCTATACAAGGGTTACTTAACACCTTCCATATATAGGTAATGGCGAACAAAAACACAAAATGAGCTGGTATAATTCTCAAACGAGGAAGGTCATTTTCGCTTTTCAATCCATTATTATTTCCATCATGTAAAACTATACCGATGCTCTGTCTGTCGTATAGCGTCGTTATCCAGACCAGACTGACTTTTCGCAAATCTTTTCACAACCATTTATTTAAAATACACGAATCCCATGAATATTCATGTCACTAATGATGTTGTTGTCGCAGACAAGCAAGTCTGCTCAGTGTTTTGTGTGACATTTGTGCATTCCTCTGTAAACAAAGTTAGGATATACCTCAGGCTAACCTATCCAAAGAAAAAGGCCAAATAACAGCACCCAACAACTTTTTGCCTGGTAATATAATGTCTCTAAAAATCAAGATTTTGTTTTTCCTCCTTGCAAACTTGGTCATTTAGCAAGAGATTGGAGATGCGTAATAAGAAGACATTCAACTCTCAACTAACCGGCTTGTGTTTTCTTCTCAGCACTTATTCTTCTTACAGGGCAGTGCAGGATGGTGCTATTCGCATTTTTCATAAGAGATTTCGTGTAGTGAAGGTCAGAAACAGCAGTGGAGCAGTGAAGCGTAAGACGAAGACCACCTCATTAAGATTTTTGCACACACTGTTTTACCTCAATTAAAAAAGCGAGTGTAGAGGTGTATGCATACCGGCATCTCATCTATTTTTTTTGGCAGAGATGATGTCAAAGATAATGCTCATGTACTCCCTCGGCATCATCATCACCCAGTCATGCAGTTCAAACAGGTATGTTTTTAGGTAGAAAAGATGAGTGCCCAGTTGGCCTTAGATGATGAACCATCATTTTTATCTGAGGCTTACAAAAGATAAGATTTTTCATAATCTGCAATTTTTATTGCAAAATGAAAACTTTTGTAATATTTTTGGGAGTTGTGATTTTCGTGGCAGGGGCAAGCGACAAGGGCCATCGTGATAGTGAAATTGCGACGACAGTGTCTCTAGATTCGGAGGAATCTGATGTGAAAGAGGAAGCTAGTACTATTTTGAGAAAATTGGACCATGACCTTGCTACCTGTGACGGAGTGGACATTAGGGAAATAGGGATTGACAGAGTGGAGCTGTTGTTCCGGGAAAATCGGCTGAGTTCCCGAAATCTGACGAAATGCTATCTGCACCGAATTTCCGCAATGAATCCTTACCTCAAGGCGGTAATTGAGGTGAACCCGGATGCAGTTGAGATTGCGGAGCGGGCAGATGAGGAGAGGGCAAGAGGCGAGGTGAGAGGGAGCCTTCACGGGATCCCGATTTTGGTTAAGGATAATTATGACACTGATGATAAAATGGAGTCAACCGCGGGCTCCCTTGCCCTGCTCGGAGTGAAGCCTTTGAGGGATGCGGAGGTAGTGAGGAAATTGAGGGAGGCGGGGGTTGTGATCCTGGGAAAGGCGAATTTGGGGGAATTATCATTGTAAGATATAAAAAAGTGTGGCTTGGAGTGGAATATATTAATCGACTTGGTGGACAATTGTTATTACATTTTGCTAAACTTATGTGCAGTTTCCGTGGAACTAACATCCCGAATGGGTGGAGTGGTCGTGGCGGTCAAACCCACAGTGCTTATAATCTCAGGACAAATCCGCAAGGATCTAGTTCCGGCTCGGCGGTGGGAACTTCCGCCAATCTGGCGGTGGCCGCTATCGGAACGGAAACGGATGGATCGTTAATATCCCCTGCCAGTGTGGCGGCTTGTGTGTCGATGAAGTCCACTTTGGGAATAGCGTCTAGTCGCGGGATAATTCCCATTTCCAGACACCAGGATACCGTACGAATGTATACAAAACAGGAATAAAGTATATTCCAGAATGCATTAATGTTTGTTGTAATTCTAGGCGGGTCCTATCACCCGAACAGTTCTGGATACTGCCCACATGCTGGACGGAATGGTGTCGGAGCATCGATCAGATCTCAAGGATTGCGGTGGCAGTTACGCCACCTGTCTGAAAAAGCACACCTCCAAGGTTTTCAAAATAGCAGTGCCACGAACCCCTTTTTGGGTTCCAGAATTGGCAAATTCCACCCTACTCAATGAGGAGCTTCCAGTGCTCAACCGGATGCTAAAGAATATCAGCACCGATCCCAGGATTGAGCTGAGTGACCCTGTCTACGAAAACTGGGAGGAGATTAAGAACATCTCGGACACCGAAGTGATTGTCGTGCTTCACGACTTCAAGCACGATTTCAACGAGTATCTCACCCACCAAACGATTGCGGGTCAAAATAAAACCAAAATTAAGAGCTTGGTTGATGTCATCAAATTCAACAGTGAGCACCCAACACCCCAAGCATACAACCAAACTCTGCTGGAGCAGGCTCAGGCCACGGATGGAATCACAAATGCGACCTACCTCCTCGCTCTGAAGAGTAACAAGGAAAATGCAAAGAAATATTTGGATGGATTTTTTGATAAAGGATTTGACGCGATTGTGGTTCCCAGCGAGCCCAGGTATAACACCACGGTCGATCCTACTCTGGGAAATAGTCCGTTTGTCGCGTGGACTGTGGCTGCAGTTGCTGGATATCCTTCAATCACGGTAAGATGTATAAAATGCACGGGTTTAAAAAATTACTCGTATATATTTATTGGGGTTTAATGAAAATGTTGCACAGATTCCGGTAGACCGGGACGCAAATGGGGTGCCCTTCGGAGTGTGTTTTATTGGACGGCCTTATAGTGAGCTGGCTTTACTTAAAATTGCAAAACATATTGAAGGGCTTTGGCCAGGGAGGAGACCACCACGATTTTTAAATGAGTTGCAGCTAGTCGAAAAATAAAATGTATTTTGAGGAATAATACTTACGTAAAAATTACATAAAACATGTACTGATCGTGAGGATGCGTTACGTGAGGATAGATGTGATAAAAGTCGTGTCTCGTAAGTATAATTAATTACTTCCTTATTATTATTTCACATTGACTCAAGCATTTTTTTTAGTAATAATAATATAATGAAGGAGATTGGATTGGAATTTATGCATTTATATTAAACTACGTTTAGACGAGAAGGTTGTGAAACTCGTGAAGCTAATTTTTAATTTCCGTGCGGGTCATAGTGAACTATTGAAATTGTACCTTTATTATGATGTCATTTAACTGATTGATAATTTTTAAGTTGCTAAAATTAAATAAGTTTTTGTGTTGTCAACTTGATTGCGAATACATTTTACTGCAGTTTAAGGTGTAAGGAGCGATATAGCTGCCATATTAGGTTTTAATTTTTCTCTAACTTCATAGTAAAATTTCTTACCTGCGGTATGACAAGTGTCAAAATATCTATTAATTTGCAAAAACAAACCTTTCTCGTGCCGTTGTAGTAATTAAACTAGCTAAAATTTGGAGTTTGCCAAGTTTGGATTGGAGGTATGTAACGCACCTTTTTGTCCACCTTTGGAAAGAAAAGGAATATTTGGTAATAGTAAACACCCTAATATTTCATCATTACAAGCCTTCAGTTTTTGGAAGCTAGAAACACGAAATACGTAAAAGCACATTATTGGAAATTGGAAAACTTTAACATGCTACTTAAAATTACTTCAATTTTTAAGACAAACTAGCAAAAATACCTTTGCAACTCTGTGGAACCGGAAACCCATTCCTTTTCCATGTATGTCCATGTCCCCATAATTCATTATTAATTGGTCCCAAAATAACTTTTATTTGGAACATATTACACAAGAACCAAACAGAAGAGATCTAAAATTTCTCTAAAAATATGTTAAACATGCAAAAGCAAACCAAAAGTATACATGTTTTACCGCTCACGTTAGCAGCTCCAAAAAGATTTGGAACATGGTCATATCTCCTCTCGGACATGTGTTGTGTTGTGATTGTGAATATACCCATAGGTATCTATGTAAAAACATATTTTTCTCCTCAGACGAAATAACACGCAAATTTATTTTCGGTCAGTGAAAAAACAAAAGTACCTCAACCTCAAAGTGGCAATATACCAAAAATGGCCCCAGCCGAACCGCTACGCATTTCATTCACATTCTCCTCTCTACCCAACCACCCCAGTCATTATCTCCAATCCGTTTTTAAAATAATCCGGTGGCGTTTCGCCCTCATGAGGCTCTCCTATGCGGGTTTCATCTCGTGGGACTCGAAACGAAATCGGATGACCATATCTAAAAACATTTACAAGCTGCTAAACAGTTGTTTGCTGGTCACCTACCTGATCCTAATCCTGATCATGATGACAATTCAAACTGCGACATTTCTCCTGATCGACTTGGAAAATGGGGTGGATGACATTTACGACGTCACCTATCCCCCTCGAGACAAGGGGCGGGAGGCGTTGAGGTACACGGTGTGGGCAATGTATGTCGGGGCCATGGCCATGGTCCTCATCATCGGCTGCTGGATCTTACGAACGAAATTATTGAACTAAACATTTTGAACCGAGTTGAGCAAGTGCCTCATCACGAGATGTTATATTGAAATATGGAACAACACAATCAAAATTATTTAGCACAATCAAGATATATTCTTTATTTATTTTATAATATTTTCATGACAATGACGAAGTACTTAAGTATTTAATATTAGCTTATTTAAGTTAACGCCAAAGTGCTTCGTTTTAGAGGTAAACACACTGGGGCACGGTATACCTTTAACTTTCAAGCGCCAGTGATGTTTCTAAATTTATGATCAATATACGTGGTATATTTTCGCTGTCAGTGTTTACCGCGTTGTTTTGGTTTCGTAAAATTAAAAGATTACTGATTTCAAAAGATGTAATATAGGTATGCACCATTATAACGCACAAATACAATAAGGTATATAAAGCACATTCATGTAGTACCCATAATTTGCCCTCATTGGAAATACATATTCCAAATTATTTTTAAACATTTACATAGTTTCAAGAGGAGTTGGGATTCCTTTTTAATTGAGTTGTCTAATTTACACTTAAGGTCACAAATTAACCTCAAAGTATATCACATATATTGCAATTTTGTAATATACCTGCAACTATCTCCAATACGTAACGAAATGAACAGTATTAATTTTGCATGTGCTTTTTGCAATATTTCCATGCATGCACAGACAAAAGATGATGCTACACACCAAACTTGATATTCGTGGACTGTTTTACTGAATAAAGAAATAACACTAGCAGACAACTGTGAATTCTTTAAATAATGTTACAAAAACAATTATTGCAAATTACAATATTGAAAATAATTATGATTTTAATGAATCTATTTGCTTGAAAAATTGATTAGCTATTTTTCCGTAGCATGACAACACACTCTTTTCATCACTGTAATAGCTTCGAATACTTTGAAACAACTCAAGGATAGCATTACTGTCATTTTCACGTTGAAACTCAGAATAAGCTATGAACATTTTTTGAAAAGGACTCTTATTTCTCAAGAATTTACGGGCTGCACCATGCAAAATTTGTATCCCAACTGGATCATCCACAAACCCGTCGCAGGTGACACCACGTTCGCAGTGTATATGCATGAAATTAAACTGACAAGGTAGCACCAGCAACCATTGCGGATTGTCGTGAAGCACAATATTTATCAGCCTTTGGTCTTCCAAAAATGTCGTTTTCCCGTATTTTTCCAACGTAGCCTTGCAGATTTCCACCCAGCGAGCTTTCCTCATCCTCGTCAGATTCATGAGGAGTATTCCATCGTTTACTCCTTTTGGAGGGACATGAGGAATATCACCAAACCAAGTTTTGTCGAGGCCGGCGTAGAAAGTGTCATTTAGTTCGTTATTTCTACCAACGCCAATAATCTGGGAATCGTTCATTTTTCCAAACTGATCCCATGTTTGACGGAGGCTTCCTGTGATTATTGAATCAATGTCGAGGTACAGTAGCCCCGAGACACTGCTCGGAAATATGCTAGGAAAGTAGATGCGAAGGAATTTGCACATTTTCATATTTACGTTGGAGTGTATCTTCAAAGAAACGACGACTTCTCTAACAAAATAAAACTGTATAGAAATATTTGCATTGGGATTCACAAATTTCGCCAGTTTCGAATCGATACTTCGTTTCTGGTCCTTGTCCGAAAGAAACAAGTGTAGTCGGAGGTGGTTCACGTCTTGGTGAGTTTTGATGGATATGATCATTGACTTCACCAGCGTTAAGAGTAGCTCTTGTTGTGACTTTCGATCATCTTTAGAAAACACGCAACTCACAATTGCCACGTGAATAGTATCCTGATTAGTATTTGCTGGAAATCTGGAATTTTTTGATTTCAGCGAATAGCTTATTATGTTGCGGTGCTGATGCCAAAGTAAACAGGAAACGAGCGAGCAGAAAACCAGGTACAAGCACCGCGTGCCGCAGAAAAGTTTGCGAAAATTTTTGATCATGGTTAGATGCGAAATGCAGAGTGCAGTCGTAAAAGCCAATGCTATTGTACTTGGAATAGATTATGTAAACTCAGCTTCAATTGTCCATTTTCAATAGTACTCTTTTGTTTCGCAATTTAGGTTTACAAGAAAGTAGGACGTATTTTGGACCAATTGCGTTTTGTGTATTTGTGTATAATCCTGACTCAAAGCAATCATTATTTGAATTATTATTCAGTTGACTACATGATTACTGTATTTACATAATGTAATTAAGGGACAATTCCGGAATTCATGTGCTCATAAACCGAGTTTACAAATACCTAAAAATAAGACCGAGTATGCGTACTCTGTATACACAAAAAAGGCGTCCATATCGTCTAGTCCACGCCACGCTGTTTGTAGGTTATATTAAAAATCACAATAATATTAATTTATAATTTTACTCTCTCATTTTGTTTGAAGGATTAGCTGCATTGCAATTTATATGGTCCAGATCGGACAATTCTTAAAAATTACGGAGTCGGTTACTGGCTACACAACCAGCGATAATGCGTGAGTACGGAACACGCTGAGTTAGATTGATTACTCCCGGTGCGTTGGATAATATCATTTAAATTGGTACTACTCAACTACTGCAGGTAGAAAATTCTGTAAAGATTTTCCTGATTTTAGTTATGAGAAGCTCATAATAATCATAATGTGTGTATTTGGCAATCAGTTTCACATCTCGTACAATGTGGCATGCATTTTTGTAAAATCAAACTGACACAAACACAAATGCTGGTAGCAATGTTTTTCTTTTTGATTTAATTAAAGAAACCTCTCAGACTGCGTCTCCCCCCTCCAGCCTACCCTGAGAGTAGACCAGAACGGTCATCGTGGACCTAGAACGCACTGACGTACGATTTAAGTCCGCCTCACGCTCAGGAGGAGACGCTATGCCTCGTCATCGAGGTTTGTTCCTTCGCCAAATTGGCTAAGGGTTTGAGCAATCACACTAAAGAAATGATCCTTTGAAGTATGATCTCGAAGGTGTAATCACAACCTGCTCTGGTAATATACTAGTATCTCTCGAACAATGCAACTGGCATGCGATTAAACATGCAATTAAAATTAGCTGCAATCATATCTTCCTAATGTACGTATTTTTATTTCTATTCTAAATTCAAATTTACAACATGTTTTGCATTTAAATTAACGCTACCTAACTTTAAAATAGTGCATTTAACAAAAATGGATTAAGTTAATGCACATTCTGGTGTGGTTATGGTGATATGCTGAAAAGGATATTTTAGTTCTCCCGGCTGGGGATTGTACTCCGTGCGACGAATGTTTACGTGCATTCTCTTCTTGTTAGATACATTCTCTTGCACGCATGCATCGCACATTAGTGATAGGCATTGCATTGGTTACTGGTTACCACTACCACCTTCTTGAAGCATGGTTGTGGTCTTCTGGAGGAGTCTTCACGCGAACCTCACGGGAGAAATTAATAGAACTAATATGAATATCGAACTAAACACGGGCAGTGCTCATCAACATAACATCAGTGTTTTCTTGGAGCACCTACAACACACTGCTATTTGACCTACTCATGCTTGCTTTTGATGTATTTGGGAACGGGAGGAAAATTGTTGGTGGTTATCGATTTATCACCACAGATTTATAAAATTACAAAATGCACACAGCATTCCTTCCTCACGGCACGTCTATCATTGCGTAACTAAAACTGCATAATTTTACAGTGTGATGAATGGTATACCAGAGAGTCGGTTCAGTGTCTGCTCTATAGCGTAACTCAAACCAAACATTGAGTTGAGTCGGACTCCAGAAGAAGATGAATTCTTTATATTTTGGTTCACCCATTCTCCACTCACTCAGTTTCCGGTGAACCTAGAAGCTGCACGCAAGTTTTCTGTTAAGCGCTTAAAGTTTTGGGTCGTACACTCATACCTATAGTGAAATCCAAAGTGCAAATCGATACGATAGTATGCGATGTGATATTTTTCAGCAGTTTAACCAACAACCCAACCCTCAATTTTGGTCATAATAATGACAATTTCCAAGTTTGAAATACGGCTGACGAGCCCGTGCAACAGTTACTTTGCAGGAGAACCAGTACGGGGAGAAGTATCTGTGAAAGTGCGAGAGAAATCGGAAGTCATTCATGGTATCCAGTTTCTTTTTCTAATGTACTTTCAAAGTTAAACGTGCGGCATGTGCATGTTTGCGGTATACAAGACTTCATAGAAACAATATTATCCAAAACTTTTCCATCCATTCATAAACGTATTATTATGCGATGCTGGCCGGACATATTTCGTCGGACAAATGCTAAAAAAATAATACGAGTGTGACGTATGCAAATATTTGGAGTATTAACAAAAATGAAAGTTAGTCCATGCAATGCTAATGTTCTTCAATCACGGCTAGTAACTAGTTGGATATTACTTCATTAATTAGGGAATTTTGCTAACATGACTTCATATCAACGGGTCGCTGGAGGTCGCTCTGCGACCAGGCCGGACCCCCCAAGGACCACTGATGATTTGGCATTGATGCATAGTTGTAAACAAATCTTTCTATTGTGCACAGGTATCAAGTTGAAGATCCATGGGAAAGCTAAAACGCACTGGGAAACAGGAAGTAGCCGTGGAGCATTCCTCGGATCGATCGGTCGCTACTTCATATTCACCTAGTAGTCTCATTTTATTAAGCTATCTGTAAGCTACTTATCTATAACAAAGTAAAGTCTGCTCATATTTGAGACGTTCCAATGTAAAATACATGCTGTTTGAGATTGCTGAAACACAAAATGAGTCTACGTACCGTGGTGATTATGAAGTAACGTCATTGCACATAGGTAGGAATCACCATTCAGCCGAGGAAAGCTATGTTCAAGCAAAAGTTTACCTCTTTGGTTACGGTAAGTAGAAAAAGTCAATGTGAATGTGTAGCAAGTTACGGTAAGTAAACGGGTAGTCTCTTGTATCATTTTCCTGATGATTTACTAATAAATAGCTATCCATATCCACCCCTGTGAGTGTTATTTATTGTTTGTGAATAAGCTTAGTAACTAGAATACTAACAATACGAACAAATGAGCGAATTATAGAAAATTGTTAAAAATGACACACACCGAATGATTAATCTTGCATTTTCATAAATTTAGAAAGTAACAAGTGCGACTCATTCCAAACACTACCTTTGGGAAAGAATGTTTATCCGTTCAGCCTCGTCCTTCCTGCAACCCTTCCTTCCAGCTTCACGCACAAATATGGTGAGGTGAAGTATTATCTCGAGGCCACAATCTCAGGAGGAATCGGACTAATGAGCCAAAACACGTGCAAATTGCCTTTTACCATTAATGCGAAAGTGGATCTAAATAATGAGCCTGGAGCTCTACTTGAGAAAGTGGTATCAAGGGAAAAAATTGTGTGCTGTTTTTGCTGCAAATCCGGTCCGGTTGGGTTTGACTATAAGATTTTCAAAACTGGATATGTCCCGGGAGAGATTGTTAAGTTTCAAGCTGAGCTATTTAATCATTCTACTCGGGAGGCCAGCATGGTAGTTAACTTGGTTCAGGTTTGTGAAGTTAAATTAAAAGGAACTCTGTAATCTGGAACTATTCCATGCACGGGAAACCCGGAAATAAATAATTTGGCGATTTTTCCATAGACGATCACATTTCATGCCTTGGGGCACTCGAAAACGAAATCTGTACAACTTGCAACTCAGGAAGGACCAATATTGAAGCCTAGTGAAAGAAAAAAATGGAAAAGTGCAACAACTGCTCTCGCCTCCTTGCTAAGGATACCCACAGTTCCCCCCAGCAAACTTGGTGGCTGCAGTATCATCGAAGTCTCGTATGGCTTGAAGGTAAAATGCATTCTACTTTCATACTCGAGTTTTATACTTTCTCTGTGCCGACCAAATATACATTTTTTGTCTCATGCAGGTTAAAATGTATGTAGAGGATGCAGTCACATTGAAAGACTATATTGAGATAACCATTGGGACAATACCTGTATGAGAAAATTTTGCCTATAACCCCGATCGACTCCGACCTCATCTCTCGTTATAAACTCATCGCGACCGCTGTTCTGATCATGCATGGTAAATTGTTAAGAAGTTGCTCAATGTTAAGTTCACTCTGGCAATTACATTTGACATTAGCAAATATAGGTACATTACATGTTTACCCATTTCATGGCTCACCTAATAATCACTTTCTTTGATTTAGGTCTTCCGTCATATTATGAAAAGGCGATAGCTCCAATTAGAGGACGATATATAGATGACGATCTCCTCTTGGACTACCTATATGAGGATTTTGTAAAGTTCATCCCCACGTGTGAAACCTATTCCCCACGATCAGAGCCAATAAAGGAAGACCGCCATAACGATACCCCATTGACATTGAAGGCCCCAATAAAAATCGCAACGAAGACTCCAATAAAGACCCATTTGGCAATAAAGGATTCAGAGCTACGTAGTTTCCATCATGGTTTTATTTGACATAGGTAGGAACCTTTCTTTTGATCCAGCATTATTCACAAATACCCTTGACGCAATTGATTGCTCCAAATTAGTTCGATTTTCTTGTAAATGTAAATCGCTAATACAATAGTTCCGTCTCCGTCTCTTTTATCATTCCCCAGTTCACATCTAAACAATATACAAAATTTTCGCACATTTTTACGAACTAGGTGTGGACCACCTCCGTTTACACTTGTTTTCTGACGACGACTATAACAGGAGCATTGAGTCGAGTCTTACGAAATGTAGACCACCGCAATGCTAAATTTTCTATCCAGTTTTATTTTCTTGGAGAAGTCTTTGCCTCTTTAAAGATAAAGATAAAGAGTGAGAGAAGGGAGATTTTTTTCTTGGTCTGATTAGAGTTGCACACTCGAGATAGTAAGACAAATATGAGATGCTGGCTTTCACCACAGACATTAGATATGAGAATTATTTTCCGCTGACTAGAAGCATATTAAGTGTCAGGGAAATTCCCCACTCCACGCACTTCAGGGGAGTTTTCCTCTCCAAATAATTAGCAGCTCCGAACCTCACTTTGATGATGCTACAGGACTTGATAAATTTCCTCAAGTACATTATATCCCGCCACGAGCGTTTATTCCTGCCCGTCAGTAAAAGCTCCCCCAATAATGCTTTATACCCCTGGAATACTTTTATGCATTCACAATACGTGCCGTTCATCCCACCTAGAACTACTAATAATATCGCAACTCCGTCAAAACACAGCAAGCCAAACAGCATGAGCGGGATAACATCGGGGGATGCCGATGTCCCTATTTTTATCAACATGTACATACAAAACGACTGTGAGAAGGTGGCCGCCATGATGGTCCCCGATAACATGGTTCTCTGCTGAATCCCATTGTTGAGAAGAGACAAAATTTGGATTTGTCTGTAGAGTAAAGTTATGTCCAGGACGGGTAGGTTTCCAGAGGTGGAGACAAGCCAAAATCTAAAAAAATATCATTAAAATCACATTGTAAGCTAGAGTTTTATCCTTGAAAGAATAATTGTAATACCTATGCTCACGTTCGTAAATAATCTAGGAGGCTCAGGGTGCCTAGCACTTGGATGGCCACAATGCAAAAGCAAAACGCGCCAGCCCCGTACGACCACACGTAGTAATTGAGCCCAAACACCAGACCTTTCCTGAAAACACGTAAACTCCCAACTCCCTCCCGACAATGACACTCCTCCAGCAGCCAATATCCGGCAATAGAGGATTTGCAAGGATTTCCCCAATGAAGTCCAAATATGTAACAAAGTGGAACTGCAATTGCGGAGCAAAACGCTCCATACGCGAAAAGAGTGTTGAGCTGCTCAAGAAAGGTCCGACGTCCACTCCACCTTTGCTCCAGATGTTCCCCAAAGTGGAGGGCTCCGTTGAGAAACATCACAATTTCCGGTCCGCTCTCCCTGCATCCTTCAAGATACGTATTTTCGGAAATGAGGATAGCCACGCCGATTCCGCGGCGGTGATATCAGCCTCAGCGTCTAGCCCAACTTGGATCATTACGAGAATGCAGAATAAGGAGTGAATGTAATATTGGACGGAGGACTCTTTGGTAATTCGGGAATTGGTTTGAAGGGACACCCGGCTTTTCGGGAGATCCCATTTGAATTTGCTTCGGACATTGGAGGACAATGTGGAACTTTTTGTAAGAAGTTTTCGGTTATCAGACAGCATTTTGGGAAGGAAATGAATAACAAAAGGTGGCAAATGGATTTAAGGTTGAGTCAGTGGGGGTGTGTTTGAGAGAACACTGGGGTGACGTGGAGTATAGGGCCACTTTACATATAACGATATCACGTGGCAGTTATATTACAGACGACATATTTGCTACAATCTGTAATGAACGGGTTGGTCATAACATGTTATTCAACTAATTGGTTTTCAATTTTGAGATTAGAATGAGAATCGTTTTTTATGGACTATTGCTATTGCTATCTCCAAAACAGGATATCGATGATGGCACGTACGCTACCAAAATGACCAAAAGTTAATTATCTGGTCACGATTAGCCTATTAGTCAGGTGTTCTTGAAATTAGATATCTTTACATTAATCGCGAGGAAAATTGGACGTGATGACGCAGAACGCATATGCCGTGTTATGCTATGCGTTAAATTAGTATTCACATTTAACCAAGAACAAAATGACGTCATGCAGATCGAACATTGGCAAAATGGCAAAGTGCTTGTGGGTGCAATTTATCCAGTTTTAAATTTTGACTCACAGTAGAAAATTACGTCTTAAACTAAATTTTATATGGCACGAATGTCAAGTTGATATAAAAAATTTTATGAGAAAGAATGAAAAAAGTAATAAAGTCTCATAATGTTTCATAATGTTTATTCAGGATTTCGCATCATTATTTTGCATACTTTGTCGGTTTTGTTTTCTATTCTAATACAATCCACATTTATTAAAGTCTAACAGAGTTTCAGCCAATTAAATATTTATATTTATAATTCCAGACTTGTTACATTGAAAGCTCTCTTGCAGGAGCCTTTGTATTGCAGACAACGTTTACGAGAATATTTATTTTCCCAAAGGATTTGCATGTCGTCGACTGATAAAATCATGTTGCCTGTTGTACACTGCTCTTCCTGAATAATTACTTAGTCAATTAATTAGGAATTATGTTCTCATTATGTCACTGAACTTGTGCGTCAGGCGTTATGGAACGTAGGACATGTAATCAAGATAAATATGACCACGTCACTTACACATATCTTAGCACATGTTTGGGTCAATTGAGTTTCTTTCCCAATGTATCAGTTCCCATTTCACTTAAAGTGAAACTTGTCCCTGAACCGAAGGTACAACTGTAACGTAACGATTGTTTGGTTCAATTGAGTTTCTTTCCCAATGTATCAGTTCCCATTTCACTTAAAGTGAAACTTGTCCCTGAACCGAAGGTACAACTGTAACGTAACGATGCTTAGAGAAAATCCAAAGTTGTTCGCCCTCTGCTGCGGACTTTCTCCTGACTTCAGGAAACTGTTCAAGTGGTCTCCAAGCGAAAACCGAATGCATCTCCAGAATAGACCCAAGTGGATGACAAGATTCAACGTGAAAATCAACCTGCACTTTCTATTCTTCATTCTGATGGTTTATCAAAGCCTTACTGACAACGAAGCCAGCTTCATTTCAAAAACTGTGTGTGGAGTCGGAGTGACTTTGCTTCTCGCAGAAAACATGTATCTACGGGTGTGCAGCAGCCAATGCTCCGACTTGGTGTTGTACATCAATGGCCATTTTGAATTTCTTCAAAAGTACCAGTCCGACTTCAAAACCCGTGAAAGTGGAATTCTGGGTGTTCTAAATCTGCTGTTGGGCTCTGGCTCGCTGGTCCCAATCTTGTTTGTGTTTGAGTTACACTTTGCTCACCCGTGCAAGTCATCCTTTGGAGGATACCAGTCTTTGGAAGAGTGCTCCAGAAGGGAAAGCAACCCCACAAATTCAAACTTTGGATGGAGGTTTCTTGTGAAATGTTGGGATTTATCTACTCAACTACTACATGTGGGCGTTTGGCTCGGCTGCAATGGCGTTTGGCATGGGAGGCGTGCAAACCTTGTGCACGCTCTCCCTCCGCGACTACTTGATTACGTAGTTTTTTAACTTGATGTTAGCCAAATTAATTGTAATTTTTATATTTGCTAATTATTGTTTACTTTTAACAAGATTCTGGAATACATTAACATTGTACAAGTCGCCAAGTGGGAGTGTGCTTCGCATTTACCGAACCATCCAAGTTCTGGGTTTGCTCAACAACTGCATTCAGCAAAAGACATTGTTGGTCATGATATTGGCTGGGGCGGTGTCTGTAAATTCCTTTGCTCTATATACCACAATACGCACCCCTTGGAACTCTGAAAATGCTGTTGCAATCCTGTTCTTTTCCTTTCTGTCAATGGACGGGGCGCTAATCTTCCTAATTATGGTAGGTGGGATGGTTCATGTGTACACGAAATCTGTGGAAGTGCTGGCGAGGTGGAAGGGAGAAGGAAGAATTGGATCGCCCTATGAGAGAAGATTCCGACGCTCATGCAGACCTGTGAAAATCTTGTTCGGGGCTTCCAATTACTTGGAATCGGGAACGCCCTTGAAATGTATGGATTTAGTGGCACAGCTCACCGTTCAAATGTTGTTGTTGTGGAAGTAAAGGATTTTAGCTCAATTCAAAACTTCAAACAGGATTTTCATTGACAAAACAACACTATCGGGCAGTATNAAAACTTCAAACAGGATTTTCAGTGACAAAACAACACTATCGGGCAGTATCTTTCTTTCATTTCGTATTTTTATAATGTAGGTAATAATGTCAAGAACACTAAAGTGCGCAAATTAGATTCACATGCTGAAACGAACTCGAACTGCACACCTACAAATTACATGCAACGAAAATTTCCATATTATACTTGTTACCGCAAAAGTAAAGCAGGTTATTATTATCAGTTAAATGCGTTAAATCAGTTACACTATTTATTTGTTAAGTAGCAACAATTGTACTGTGAATTCAACAACACAGTGCAAACACTTTAATGGAGTTTCGGGTTCCAAGAAATTAGCATATCCAAATTTGATCTTGATAGGACTGCACGAACTCAAAAACCTTTCTTCCCATTTCCAATTATGTTTCCGTTCTCGAACTCCGCCCTGAAGACGTATCTTACCAGCTCCAGAGAGCACCCTCACAGACTCCTTATAAATGTTGACCAGTCCGCCAAACAAAACTAGATCACAAAGGGTTCCATTTGTAAACAGGAAGAGGAAAAAGCCGACATCGATCCCGTTCTCAATCGACCAACTAACATGTATTGTCATGAATAGCCCCAACGAGGTGACCGACATGCAAGTAATCATGAGGGCGATGAGCAGAGATTTTTGGCGAATTAGGTTATTCAGCAGTCCCAAAAGTTGAATGTTGCGATACACCTTGAAGACCTTTTCCGATCCGTTTGTTTCCTCCAACTTGTATGCAAATCTTAACAAAAAATAGTTGTAATTTTTATATTTGCTAATTATTGTTTACTTTTAACTAGATTCTGGAATACATTAACAGTGTATAAGTCGCCAAGTGGGCGTGGGCGGGCACAAAAAAAAGCATTTATTCAAAATACCCCACAAGGCCAAATATAATAATATCACTCAAGAAAAATGGCTATCTGCAATAAATTCAATACATAAATACATAACAAAGTCTAATAACGCTCTCACCTTTTGAGATAGTCCCTAATGCTCAGCGTACACAAAGTTTGAATTGCCCCAATTCCCAATCCTTGGGCAGCTGCTCCCAAAGCCCAGATGTAATAGTTCCCCAGAAATATCACCGCTTTCCAAAGCGTCAACCAAAGTTGATGCTCCTCTACCACGTCAGCAAGCTGTGTATCCCAACATTCTCCCAGAAGCCAGTATCCTCCCAGCGAGGATCTGCAGGGGTTTCCATAATGGAGGCCAAATACAAAGGCGACAGGGATGCCGGTTCCGGCACTCAAAATCCCGTATGCCAACAGCAGATTTAGTCTTTCTTTCTCGCTGTGATGCTTTCGAATGAATTCGAAATGGTTGTTGATGTACATCCCGATGTCGGCACATTGCTCGTTGATAACGTGTAGGTAGACGTTTTGAGAAAAAAGAAAAGCAATGGCGACGGAATTGACAGGATTTGAAACGAAGCCATTCCCATCTGAAACGCTTTGAAGGAGAATTGCAAAGGCATAGAGCAAGTGAAAATTGACTTTAAATGTGAATCTCGATTTCCATTTTGGGCTAGTCTCCACCGTCATCGGCCTCGAGTATGGGTCCCATTTGAATAAATGCCTGAAATCGGGGAAAAAGCCACAAATCATGGCAAACAGCTTGGCGTTTTCGGAAAGCAT
>JAANSN010003267.1:0-19378 GCA_036850665.1 Dicranocentrus wangi | reverse complement strand
GTCAATGAGGCACAATTGCACAATTACTAACGCACCGACAAATTAGTATTTGCCAAATACAGACTAATACACAGACGACTGTGCTTCGTAGAGATGGGTAGTTATTTGGTGTTGTGGCATTTCCAGTTTTCTATTCACTTTCATCCTGTGTTAGAACGTGTTAGAAAGAGACCCGAAATCGAATGGCTTTTTAATCAAGAGCTTTTCCGTGAAAAATCTACGTGGGCACATTAAACGATTTTGTTTATAGGTATAAAAGTAAACCTACAAATCTTCCACAGTCATGATTTTGCAAGTCGCAATGACTTTTGATTGAGTCTATTGAACAAAGAATATTTGTCCAGAGTCACTCAAAACTGAATACGGCCTTTCATTTTGTGGATGATGTGTCCATCCACGTTTCGCACGTAGTGTGGTAGGAAGAATATTTTATAGATGCCCATATATATCCTTCGGACTAAACTAACCAGCCGGCCATATATAACTTTGATTTTCACATTCTCGACGCTCACGCATAATCGGCATAATGTATTGTGTGATGGTTGATGGTGTAGGCTGCGCTCAATAACTACTCATGCTGCATGCAAATCTCCAGGTTCCTTCTGGCAATTCTTCTGCTACTTCATTCTGTACATGTACGTGTCCAGTTTTCATGTTTAAATCTGTTATTTGTAAACAGATAAAAGGAAAGAGTTGTTATCGGCACTACAACCTGCACATTATAAATTGTAACAAGAGTTGGATGGAAGCTGGAAATAATGTATCTTTGCACATATATTACTATATCCATGCTCATTTTATTTTGTTTTTCTGATCTGCTGATCGCCCGTCGCGAGCAAACTGATCAGTATGTTAATGTATGCTATGCCAGCGGATCTTGAATTACATATTATAACTTTTAAGCTGTGTGTATTTATTCCTCAAGCCCAGTGTGTAGCTGACTTTCTCGTGAAAATGAAACTGCATTTCATTATTAGTGGTTAGTTGCTACTGATTGAATTAGACTGCATTTTTTGCTCTCTCCTTTGAAAGTATGTGAGAATTAAAAGTGTTTTAAAAAGTAATTCACAAGAAGCTCCTTCCTTCACTTTGTTTCACTTCTTCGCTCGTGGTGAGCATAAGGCTAATTCGTAGCAGCAGCAGCAGCCCACATTATTCCCATCTTGCACACTTCATCATCAATCATACTTACACGCACTCGTTTTAGCCTACATTTTGAAGACAAGTTAAATGGTGATATTGATGCATCAGTAAACAAATCAGAGCTATAATCATTTGATTATGAGCCTGTATTCAGCCTTAAGCAATCTACCCATACAATTTCATCAGTTGATGAGGGTTTGTGGAGAAAAAAAATTGTTAAATTTCTTAAAATCCTCTGTCCAAAGTCCAAATAGCTTTCTGTGTGTACAAGTAGAAGAAGATAAAGAAATAGCATAATTATATACTGATATTTTGTGCTTTTTTAGGCGGCGCTATGGGACAATGAAGAACTACTGTTGGACTTGTTAAATGGGGATTTGATATCGCACATCAACAGCCAGGATTCCTGGGGCCGAACCCCTTTGCACGCTGCAGCGACTACTGAAAGTTCAAAATGCCTCAATATACTTCTAAAGGCTGGTGGTGAGTGATTTTGAGAATATTTTATTAGAGTATTAATACTCACGCATGTCGTCAGTCAACTAATTATAATACCTTTGGGCCATTAACAGCAAATCCAAATATTGCAAGTGGTGCCCAGGATAATTTCAAAACTCCACTACACGTCTGCGCAGAACATGGCTTTATACAAAATGTCCAGAGATTGGTGGAGTCTGGTGCTGACGTGCAATGCCTGGTGGGTTGTCCTATGATTTACCCATGTAATTTTGTTAAGTTCGTATTTTGACAAGTTAGTAATGATACCGTTTCGTTTTGTAGGAGGGACACGGCTGCTCACCTATTGACCTTGCCGAAAGGGGAAGTCATATGTCAACATATGAATTCCTCAAGAAGGCTGCCGACAGTAAAGAAGAAGCCCGGGAAAGTCTCCATTACGCCCTGAGGGATGCTGCGTGTAATCGGGGATGTGCAGACCTTAAGAAATTTGCTAAAGGATGTAGGAAAGACAGAGGCACACTCACTGATAAACATGACACCCAATGGAACCAACACGCTATTGTTCAAAGCCTGCGAAGGTGGTAACAAGGAATTAGTAGAATTACTTCTTGAAAATGGAGCTGATGGTCGTGTTCACCCTGTCACAAAATATTCCCCGCTGTATATAGCTGCGTATTACGGACACAAAGATATAGTTTCATATACTGTTAAAAAAGTTTCCCGGCTTGGTTCAAGTTCCAACTGTTGAAAAGTGGTTGCCAATACATGCTTGCTGCATAAATGGACACGTGGGCGTTATGGACATGCTTTTAAAGTTTGACTATCCTCCGGAACTATTAATTACATTCCGCCACTACACTGGAGACGTAGAGTATGACATGCCTTTTGATATCAACTTAAAAGACGTTTCTGGACAGAATGCCCTCTACATTGCCTGTCAAATGGGAAACCAGCGACTGGTAGACACACTTCTTAAGCATAAAGTACAATCTCATAAAATTGGAGAACCACGTCAGTCATCAGAGAAGTCACTTAGTCATTCCGAATCTGAGCAGAACATACAAGGAGGAGGAGAGGCTGAGAAACCCACAAGTCCTACAAAGAAGAGGCTATCGGAAGGGATTCAAGGGATTCTGCAGAAACTATCTCTAGTCACAAATCAAAACCTGATCAGTGGAAAAAAGACTGAAAACCAGACATGTCCCATTGACATAAATGCCTACTGTGAGGATTTTCAAACTGCCCTGCACGTTGCAGTCAAGCAAAGAAGTCATGTAATCGCTTCTTCCCTTCTTAACGCAAAGGCCGATCCAAATCTTCCAATACTTCCAGCCCCAACGTCGACGAATTTGTCCAGCGCATTTGATCACCAAACCAGAGGGAAAAGACGGGTTGAGTCGTCAACAGCACTAGTGGAAGCCTGCCTTCAGCGGGACTTGGGCATGATTGAATTGCTGTTAAAGTACGGAGCAAGGGATGACGATTGCAAAGCGATGGCCTATGTGTGCAAAGATGACATAATTGTTGGGAAAATCCTTGCACTTAAAGCTCACCAGGATTCCGAAAACAAAATTAACCTAAACTATATAAATGAAACCGTTTTGCGTCGCATGAAAAAGCCTTTGCTAGTTTCATCCATTTTGCCTTCTGGTGCCGTCACTGTAAACTGGCACAGCCAAAAATTAGATCGAATTTCGGAGCCTTGGCTAATCTCTGCTGCACTTAAAATTAATCCAAGACTGCGCCTATCGCCAAGAAATCAAAGTCTAGCCCTGCATGCAATTACCCGCTTAGATTTATCTGCAAATAGTCTTGAAAAGATACCATCCAGTCATTTGGACCTTTTGTAGTCTAAAGTACCTTAACCTTAGCCAAAATAGAATCGAACAACTGGAGTTTCCTGAAGCCATTGGAGCTGTGTGGCTTGAAGAATTATTACTGCAGGTATACAGTCAATTACTTAATTAACATTCATATTTACATTTGGCTTCAACTATATAGTGTATTAATATGAACTGTTTCTTTTCTCCTCGCAAGGAAAACCGATTTGAAACAGTGTCAGAAGAATTATTCACGTACTTCCCGTCGCTTGTCATACTTAATTTGGCCAACAACAAGCTTCAATCTATACCTCCTACAATGTGGACTGCATCGAAATTACAAGAACTCAACCTGTCGCTAAATCTATTAACAGAACTTCCAGCCTTGACTTATGGAATGGAAATATCCGTGTTTGACTCCTTGCCTTACATGTCACTCACTGGTAGCCCGGAGGAGCCCATGAGTCCTGACTTTGTCATGGTGGATTTTGAGTCTAATCGTGAAAAGTTTAGAAAAAGTAAAAGTGCAACTTCCTCAACATCCACATCTGTCCAACAAGCAGGTGACACTCGCCCTCACACTCCTCCAATGACGCACCACGCATTGTGGAGGCATAACATCAACATATCCGCCAATCAGGAATGTCTGGAAAAGTCAAAGGCAACAGATTTCAACTCTTTGGTCTCCTTGAATTTAGCACATAATTCCTTTCATAAAATTCCTAAAGTGTTAGCCTGTCTGGGAACAAATTTGCAGAGGTTGAATTTATCATACAATAACTTGAAATTTATGGGACACATTGGTGAATATCCTGCCACATTGCGGCAACTTGATCTTTCGAACAATAGAATTGAGCGTTGGTTCTACGCTCCAGGTGATAATGTAAATGTTAAACTCGCCTGTTTCGCACTGAGCGAGGGTGACTCGCCCTGTGAGACGACTCCTGGAGACAGGTGTGTACACAAACAGCATCAGCGGTTAGAAAGCTTAAAAACGTTGCTACTATCTGGCAACTTGCTAAAAAGTATTAATGTAGGTGTTGAGGAAAGTCTACAGGAAGATGGCGATTCTAATTTGATATCTAGTGCGGCGGATTCTGCTATATCTAGAAAGTTGCCTAGTCGTAATTTGTGGTTTCCTAATGTCACAATGATAGACTTGTCAGAGAATCGGTTGAAAGAAGTTACAATTAGGATATCTGAACTTGGCAATTTGTCAGTGTTAAATTTAAGTGGAAATACGGATGTAACTGATCTCCCCCCACAAATGGGCCTATTGAATCGTATGTGGAATTTGAACACTACGGGCTGCAATCTACAGGAACCTCTCAAGTCCATGATTGAGTCAAAACGGTGCAAAACTATGGATATCATTGGCTATTTGAAATCTGTGTTGGAAGACGCCAAACCGTATTCTAGGATGAAGTTAATGGTCGTCGGAATTCAGGGTATTGGGAAGACATCTTTACTTAACCAGCTTCGACAAGAGGGGAGCCAAAAGCCAGCACAGCAAGATGTAAGTTTCAGTGTTAAGTGTTAAGTGTTATGATGAATATATAAGTAATGAAAACGCTTTGCTAATTGGTAAACACTTGCGGATTATTTTTATAGCACTGGGCCAAAAGAATGGGTGCTACTACCAAAACTGCTAGTCAAAAATCTGGAAAACCAATATCAACAGTTGGAGTTGACATTGGGTCCTGGGTGCTAGACATGAAAGGAAGCCGATCTAGTTCAGCAAATTCATTTGGTCCAGTTATATTCAGAACCTGGGATTTCGGGGGTCAGAGGGAATACTATGCCACACATCTCTATTTTCTGTCAAGACGGAGTACGTTCCTAATGCTACTTTAAGTACTACTATTACCATCTATGCAGACTGTCTATATTTTTCTGTTGTCCGGTGCAGGTCTATATCTGGTCGTATGGAATATCTGCGATGGAGAGAAAGGGCTAAATGAGATTGTACAATGGTTGGTCAACATACAGGTAAGATATAGCTTCATCCGCATACTAAACGCCAAAATCATTGTAAATCATATTATAATAGTACTTTTGAATGTGCTGTGCTTATGTTCCAGGCAAGGGCACCCAACTCACCTGTAATTATTGTTGGTACTCACTACGATATGGTTAGTGAGAAATTTCCCCCAGGATATTTAGATTACCTGCAAACCAAAATCAGGGATAAATTCATATACATTTCGGACCCAGAAAAGCGAGGACTACCGAGGGTGATGTACTCTATAGAAGTATGTCGAATTCAAAGGTCACCACACATGTCCGACAATTAAAAGTACAATTTGAATTTAAAACCATGTCGACTTTTTCATAGATTTCCTGCAAAACACGACACAACATTAAGCAACTTTGCGCCATGATTTACGAAACCGTTTTCAATATAAAGACTACCAACGGGAAGCGGTTACTTGAACAAAAGATTCCTTCCAAGTATATTCATCTTGAAGAGATAGTCGCTTATTTAGCTACAGAGAGGAAGGGCAAAGGTAAAAAATGCAATAACTGGATTTGGCAAGTGCACGTTCAACATCAGTCATGCCAGTTTATCAAAAGTTTATCAATTAATAATTTTCCCCAGGATTCGATCCAGTCTTAAGCGAAGAAGACTTCAAAGTGCAAGTCTCTGCATGGATGGAAAAGGCGTTCAGCTTAACATTCAGAGATGATGCCGAAATAATGCAGGTATGATTATACAAACTACAACTTTCCATATGTGAGTTGAGTTTTCTAATGACAACAATACTGCAGGCCTGCAGCTTTTTACACGAAAACGGGGTATTGCTCCACTACGAGGACAGTACTTTGAGGGACCTTTACTTCCTCGATCCCCAATGGCTTTGTGACATGCTAGCTCATGTCGTTACTGTACGAGAAATTAATCCATTTGCAAAGAACGGAATTATGAAAATTGAAGATCTAAAGCATCTTTTCAAAGGACAGTCGTCGGAAACAAGAGACTACGTGTTATCGCTATTAAGTAAATTTGAGCTAGCAGTTCCCTGGGATTATATTCACTTGTTGATACCGTCCTTACTGCCTTCTTATGACCAGGTCTACTACAAATCCCTGCTACTTTACTTTTAAATTGAAGCCGATGTCGTGTGCCCGTACTCTAATTTTGCAACACCAAAATTTTATACCTAGATGCGAATTGGACAAAATGAAGTGCGAATTCGAGTTCCCGTAAGAAGCCGCGGGTGGGCCCTTAAAAGCAGAGTTAACAGGATTAGTCGACATTTATCCGAAGATTGTATTAAAAAGTTAAGCTCTCCGGCTGGATCAATTGAAGATTCTACAACAAAGTCTCCTCCCCAATCTTCTCAGAGTTTTAATGCGGACGGGGGAAGTGATTCTACAAAAGAAAATTTCTTTTCCTTTCACCGAGGGAAAGTCCCCTCGCTGAATAGATTTCTTCTGTTGGCGTATTTTCCATCCGGTTTCTGGCCTAGACTGATAAGTCGCATCCTTTCAGATGATCGGATTGTGGAAATTGTTAGGAACTATTTTTCACCTCCATCTTCGTCTGACATTACTCAGGAAGTAAGCAAAATTGTCAATTGTATGGTGTTTCTAGTTTCAAACGTTATTCACGTTTGCAGGACTATAATACCTACGTTTGATAAATGTTCCATTTCAGGTTGTAAAAGTTTTGGATCAAAAAGCGGAATGGTGCTGTTGGCAAACGGGCATGGAGCTTAGTTACGGCGAACTTTTACTTCTTCGAGTGAAAGAAGTAACTGGAGAAAAACCGTTCTCATTCATGTTAAGGCGTGATGATGGAGCCTTATGTGAGACTGATGTCGCTGATGTAAATGAGACGGATAACTGGTTTGTAAGGGAAGATTTGGATGAGCAAGTTTGGGATGTTGTAGATTTGTCTGAAAGCGGACTACTCGAGCTACATATTCCGGTAAAACGGGGTGGCCATTTCACTCACATTTATTTAATTAATTAATTTAGTCTTTCGTGATATCATGAAAATGTTTTTCATGCAGGCCCTATCAGTACTTGTAAACTCATTCACTGAACCAACGTCGCCGGATGAAAATTTTAAGCCTCAACCCCGCAAGATTACTTTGGACCCAGCTATAGAAAGCCTGGCGAAATTACTGTCATTAACGATTGATCACGTTGATACACTTTTGGAGGATTGGTACCCTAGCATTGGCACCCGCTTTGTTCACACTTCTGAAGGGAAATATTTAGTCACGAGATTGATCCCGTGCCCTCGATGTTATCCCGGAGACTCTGGAATGTACAACAATTTACACGATGGAGGAAATCCCTCAAATTCGAGTTTTGGTGGTAGATCTCCCATACCAGGATCTTCGGATCACTCCGGTATTGGTAAATTCGATGCTTTGAAGGGCTTTGGGCTGGCTAATAGAAGTCCGAGGATGTCTAGTGATTCAGGTGTTGGCCACAGTCCAGGAAATACACGAGTTTCATCCGTGGATTCTGTTCCAGAAAGTAAGGAGAAAGATAATGAAGATACAAGTCCAGGCGTGATATTGTTCAAAACCGGTAATAGGGCTGGTTTTGGATATGAATCAAGATATGGTGGTGGTGGTTTTGGGGACACGTCATCGTTTTCCAGTTCGAATTTTACTGGGTTAAATTTCTTTTTAAAAGGCACTTCTGGGATGGGTGGTATTGCTAAACGGAACGTTACAATGTATTCGTGGAGCGTGGAGTATTGCATTCTACATTCACAAAAGCATGCCGAATTCTGTGCACCCAGCACGGAGAAAAAGTCTCCTGGTGATACCTCAAGTGATATTTTGAGTATGAGTGTAAAGTGTCCAAAGCACGGTGACGTATCATTAGAGGAAATTGCTCCGGATATTTTGTTTATGGATCTTAATCTCCGATTCCTGCTGAAAAATTCAGAAGTTCAACGAGGAAATCTTTTAGGTAAAGTAAATTGGAAGAATACGAATGTTTTATACGAATAGGAAAACGTTGGACCAGTCGTTTGTTTAATCTCATTCAATTTGTATACCCATTGTAGGTCGCGGCGCATTTGGATTTGTATTTAGTGGAAAACTCACACCAAAATACGAAACTAAACTAATGGATATTGCTATCAAAATGTTTCAGCCTATTGACCCTGGCCAAGACAACCCTGAAGCGCTAGCTGCATATAAGGCTGCAAAAAGCAAATGGTTCAGAGCCCCTGCTCAATCTGCATGTAGAGCATATATAGCTGCCAGGGGTGAAGTTCGCGTTTTGTATTGGGTCGCTCATCCTAACATTGTACCATTTATTGGGCTCTGTCAATCTCCATTATCGATAATTATGCCAAGGGCCCCGAAGGGAGCACTAGATACCGTGCTGTCAGATTTCCGTAGGTCTGGGGACAAAGTCAACCACGATACTATCCGTGTCGCTGTATTACAGGTACAATGACGCTAAACATCTATATATTTAGTTATTTGATGGGTATATATAGTTTTGAACACGCTATGGGTTATTTGAAATTTTGAATCTGTTGTTAAGATTGGGAAGGCGTTGGAGTACCTTCATAGCCACAGAATCATATACCGTGATCTAAAGGCAGAAAACGTGTTGGTGTGGAATTTTTCCAAATCCGTTCGGAGGCAGAGAGGATCATAGGAAAGTTGATATAAAACTAGCTGATTATGGTAACAAACTATAATTTGGATTTGTGTATGTATTGCAGAGGATATTGCTAAACAAATGTTTGTACTAAAATCTAATTCTAAAATATAGGTATCAGCAGGTCTTCTTTTCCTACCGGGAGCAAAGGGTTTGGAGGTACTGAAGGGTTTATGGCTCCAGAAATCATTCGCTATAATGGAGAAGAAGAATATACGGAAAAGGTAATATACTCTGAAGAAGTATATTATTTGCTAAAATTGTATGCATTATTAACTATACTCAACATTTTCTTATTGTTTTCTTAGGTTGATGTATTTTCCTTTGGAATGTTATTGTATGAAATGATAAGTCTGAAGCAACCATTTGATGGTTGTGAAAATGTCAAAGAAAGCATTTTGGAAGGAATGAGACCTTCGTTAACGCAGCGAGTAAGATAGAGACTTTTTGGTGCTAAATCTTATACTCTTTTGATGAGCATTGGGATTTACAATTTAATGTTGCGTTTTCTATTCATAGGACTGCGATTTTTACCCACTTTATATTCTCGACTTGATGGTTGTTTGTTGGTCACATACTCCTCGTGATAGACCATCAGCATCTCAAATAGTATCCATTGCGTCATCTTCCAGAGTTTACAATAACACGTGATATTGTTCAACTAAATGTGACAAACGTTGTTGCAGCTCTGGGAATACAATATGGAGGTGAGAATAGTCACCGCTATTTCATTTTGCGTTTTTTAACACAAGCCCAAATTGAAATCACTGTATTTTTTGTATTTAAGGAGAACCTGAGGTCTGGGCTAGTTGTTCAACGGGGGGTATTTATTGTCTTAAATTAAAGTCAGCAGTAATAGACAGTTGCCACTGCTTTCGAATTCATCACTGGGGCAGTTACTGCCATGTGCAGAGTTGATGGTCACGTGTGGATGGGAGATACCATGAGCAAGATACATGTTTTGCGGTAATAAGATGATTGATTATTCGAATCTACATTAGTAAGATTGAATGGGATTTCACAATTCTATGAATTATTTATTCTAGGGTTAATGATTACAGTAAAGTTGTTGAAAGCGATCTAGAATCTCAGGTTGGGTACGTTGGAGCAATTGTATCCATAAAGTGCATTGATAGCACAGTTGCTGTAGCTTTCTCTAGTGGAAGGCTATTTCTTTGTGATAAAACCACTGCACAACCCTTAACCGAGCTTGGAAATGCTTCGGTAATTCATTGTTTAAGTAGCCGAGTCGTTGGGGAAGGGTACGTTTTGTAGAATATATGTTAGAACAACGTATTTTGGAATAATGAAATATTAATAATTTGCCACTGCCTTTTAACAGATCCACGGAACTGTGGGCTGGGGAAAGAGCAGGACAAATGAACGTGTTTACCATTAAGGATGGCGTAGTTTCCTCACAAGAAAGTATTAATCATTATGAACGTGTGATAGATGCCGTGGAAGTTTTATTAATTGACACACATGTCAGTAATGAGATGATGTTTTCTTATGTTTACCCCGGTAAATCACGTTGTATTTCAGTCTGGTGTATTGTAAAGTAAATAACTATCGTGGGAAGCTTATCATTCTTATAATTAAATTAATTTATCTGTCTATAGGAAGCGTAATTTACGGATGGGATTGCGAGAAGCGAGAAATGATTTCTAGATTGGATGTTGGTAAACTCTTGCCCGTTAAGGAATCGATCGAAGAAGAACTTAATAGCAAGCCGCTTCAGGTANTTTCTAGATTGGATGTTGGTAAACTCTTGCCCGTTAAGGAATCGATCGAAGAAGAACTTAATAGCAAGCCGCTTCAGGTACGTAATGTAATGTAAATGCAATACGTCGTATGAGTTACCTCACTTGATCGTTTTTTCTACATTTCGAACATTTTAGGTTACTGTTTTATGCTCGTCCCTAACGGAAGTTTTCGTTGGAACTAATCGAGGCTTTGTGTTTTGCACGGATGTCAAGCACTTGCGACCCATAACTTCTTTTAGACCGTTTACGGAAGACGTTAGATCCTTCTGGGTATTCCGCGAGCAACCCGGCTTTCATACATCCGAATCATGTCTCTCTCTATTCCAACAAGTGTGATAATGATAGTGATATCCCAGTATTGCATTCCAGTACAAGCAGTTCTAGCTTGAGTAAAGCATCTGGAGATGGTGATACGTCTCGAGACAAGACCAAAGAAACAAAAAGAGAGGATTTCTCAGTTGAAGCTAGAGAATCCTCTCCTACTCCTAGTCACAGTGATAGTAACTGTCACGTCATTGTAGCACTTGGGAAGGGTACGTTCAAATTTGATTGAAAAGAATATAGGAAACTTAACAGATGAAAAGAAACAACGTAGGAGAGCATTCGCAATGTTATGGTTTGTCAATGAAACTTGGGAAGGCTAGAGGAAATTTTTATTTAGAACCAGGCAGGAGACACGACACACTTAATAGTATAGAGCTCAAATTGGTAAAACTTGTTTTAAACTTAATTTTAAATTTGATTTTTTACCACTATCGTTTCTTTTACCACTTTACGACACCTGTCATATACACATGCATTTTAAAATAGTATTATTACAAATTGTACTTAATGTATTTAAGTATGCCAGATGCGATTCATGCGATTTTTATAATACCTAGTTTACCGACGTCACAAACAATGACAAAGTTATTGGCTAAGCAAACACTCGTTGCTTATAATCAGTATTGTGGTGTGGTTTTGTTTCATGTGAAATTTAAATTGGACTGACTGATGGCGGAGCCGTGGAGCGGATGCTATCAAGGTTTGATTTGATTCATAGAAATATTATTTAGCTCGTATGCAGCTACAAAAGGCTTATTGTAACAATTTTTATTATGTAAATGAACCAGGATTTTAAATGTATGCATGTCAATTAACATTTTAATTGTAGAGTTATAGTTTACAAACGGTAACAGAGAAAATGTTCGCAGCTTTTAACATTAAAAGAATATTTAGCTATTGATAAAACTGCCTTAACTGTAATTTATTTTCTAATTCGCCAGTGTCCTCAATTCCATTCGAAACCTGATTAGCAGCTAAAATGGCTGGGACCAAAATGTACGATAAATTAGGTAAAAGCGCAAACAGTTTCGCCCCAGCTTCCTCCAAAGTCGAAAGGCCTTTCACCACGGTTTGCTATAGTTAGCGTTGAACGCAAAGAGTTTTCAACCATTCATATGAAACGATCTTCCAAGATATATGATTTGTAATTTCGTTCAGCTTACCTCCATCCAACCGCACTGACATGGGTCCCACTGAACAACTGTAATGGTGACTTGCAGCAGTTGACAATAGAAATAAAACAAATCTATATCACTCGGATTCATAAGTCGCTGCTGCAAGTCATTAGAGTCTTTCGAGAAAACGCACGCAGTCCACATCGATACAACAATCGCATTAACCCTTAACAGTAACTTTTCCACGAGAATTTTTGATATTGCCGTATCCTTCATTAAAACAGGTAGTCCGCTGATGACCCCATATGTCCGAAGTTTTCCCTCTACCTTTAACAGAATTTAAATTGAGTTTTAGTTCTATGACTAGTTCCGGTAAAGGTTTGACAAGTTGCCCAACTTATATAATAATAACAATCTTAATCTTACGTTCAAATCATCATGGCTCAACTGATCTAGAAAATTGTCGAATAGATCTTCCATTTTATCATAGATTCGTATTTGCATATCTTGCATCTTACATGACTCGTCTCGTGCATACGCATGAACCACATTAAATAATGTTTCGGCAAAGCGTATAAACCGTCGGAATTCCGTATCTGGTAGGTTCAAACTAAAAAAGCACGTTAATTGATTAATTTGTACTACTACACAATTTGGTATTTAAACTGAATTCCGACCAATAAGCATACCGAGATAGCCCAATTATTTTAGCAATTCCATCACAGAGGTTAAATACAATTACTAAAACGTCATCATCAGTCCTCAGAGGGTTGTGCTTCAAATGTTGCAAAATCCAAAGCAGTTGAGTAAATGATGATTTTAACTGGAACATTCTCTCTTTCTGATCTTTTTCACCAAACTTTGGTCCTGGAGTAAGTAATCCCAACTTTCCCCCTCGTTGGAACTTTGACCTCTGCTGGACAGTTATATTCATGGAGAAACCGTGGGCGCATTTTGATCTCTTTGGAGAATTACAAGGGGTGAGCTGCCGCCGTCGTTTTATTGACCTGAAACATGTGTGTATATAGTTAGCTTGGAAGATTTAATTGCTTATTCCACTTGCACGGAACTCTATATATATTTACTTCGAGTGTGTTGGGAAACGTATGTCAACAGGGACTTGTGTGTCAGCTTTTATTTCAATTGAAAATTGAGGTTGGGACTCACTCAAATTTGATACCTATGGAATTACAACGAGGTCAACATTAAAACTCCATTATTGTACGCAATAATGGACCATCTTTAAATTTGTGTACTTACTAGTCCTGCGGCATTAGCGGAAGCGCGTACGTCACCCAAAACCTCCTCCTTTGTACTCTTGAACGGCTCCACCAAGTTGGATACGCTTCTCTTCAGATACTCAAATATTGTTGCGCTGATACTGTGATCCTTTGCTCGACGTAAATTCGCCATACTTACTTTGCTAATTTTCGGTTAACGTAAACGTGGAGTAAATATCTATCAACACACCTTTAAAAGCGTCGTTCACCTAACAAGTACTTACAATTAGTCGAAACATGAAAACGAAACAATGAACAAAAAAAAACACTTAACACGTAGTAAATTGCACCTTACACATCTAATCAGAAAAACAATTAGGGTTTATATAAACAATAATAACACTGTTAGCGATACACAGACAGAAGGATAATTTATAGTAGTAACTCAATCAATATTAATATTTCGGGTCTGGTTGTTTGTTAACAACGGAACGGAAACACTATGAAAATAACTACGAATTTAGAATTTTGCATAGTTGCAAGAATTTGCACTAGTTTGCAAGAATTTTATAAGGAGCCCGAACCGAACGTTTTCTACTTCGACTTTAATTTTGCGGATACGCTGTTTGCTGTTTTGTTTGTACTTCAAAATTCGCATATTTCCATTGACAACCTCCCGAGCATCGAGGGTTCGAGGACTGACCTGACCTGATTTTTCGGTCGCAGACGCTGATCGCTGAAGTCAATTTTTAGCAACGCTTGTCACACGACAAACTTGTTCGGTATCCGTCGGACATTATATCGGGCCGCATTTGCCCGAGCAAAAGATGTGTTATTCAAAACGGTTTTGTTTTACGTGCATTTTATTCTCCAGTGCTTTTCTGTTGAAGACGACTTGACGTGTGTGCGTGCGTGCACGCACACAGCATGTTTGAAAATTATGAAAGCGCTTGCGTTGCGTGGTGCGGCGCGCCCCGCGCGCGTGTATTATGGGCTAATTTAGCATCGGCGGCGCGGCGAGAGGTCACAGCATGCACGCAAAATGCAATAATTGACGTGGTTGCTTTTCCCGAATTTGGTCAATCAAAGTGTACTACTTACTCATCGTTCGCTCATTTTATATAAAGTTTAATCAGTCATGTTTTCTTTTTATTAAAGTTCAGTTCATCTTGAATCATCGTTCATCGTAACATAATTTTTTTGTTGCCGTTTTGTCTTATTACGAAATAAATTACAAGAGTGCGAAATAAGCACCTCTGTCGACCATTTCAAACTTGTTACAATCGAGATATTATACAAATACAATATATTGGTTGTGTTACATTATGGAATACAATATGTGATCTAGCTAGGTATATATTATTATTATTATACAGTGTAAAACGAGTAGTGGAACATATGGAACAAGAGTGTGTTGTGTAGTAAAAGTAGTACACATGTACATCAAGTATATTGAATATTATTGAATTGTGTGTTTTTTGTGGAAAAGTTAAGTACAATAGTAGAAAGGAATGCTTCATCATCACATCCGGTAGTTTCCATTCTTTCATTTTTTTTAATGCGTTTTTATACCAGGCACAGGGGAATACATATATTTTGTCTTTCCTAATATCTGATAGCTTCATCCGGCAGGCAGCCTAGTTTTTTTATTGCATTATTATTAAACTTGGCCAAATGTCCAACACTCTACGGTTTTTATTTCAAAGTCTTCGTTTTCAACCAAAGGGGGTGAAGCGAATGTTGCACACTCTTGGCTTCTCCCGTGGAACAGATTGTCGTCCAGCCATAATCCACATTTGCCCCTGGAATGAAGCAATTCAATCCTCATTAGCGAAAATTGTCAAATAAATAATGTAACATGTTATGTTAAATGCTAATTGGATAATGGGTTTTGCCCGTACTCTCCGGCTCCGATCCGAAGGAAATTCTCCTCACTGTGGATAAAAAATCGGTTTCCCCCTTCCTGCCACTTGAATATGTCTACTTTGTCGCCACTGCAGCGAAACAGGAATGAATCACCTGTGTAGGTAGACAAATGCATTATGTCAAGCATTATACACTGATTTGGCTTTCCAGTTCCCGAAAATAACTATTCTTATTGGTCTTACAAGATCCGTAAAAATGTTCAGATACTCGCAATAAAAATCGGTTTCCCCCTTCCTGCCACTTGAATATGTCTACTTTGTCGCCACTGCAGCGAAACAGGAATGAATCACCTGTGTAGGTAGACAAATGCATTAATTATGCCAAGCATTATACACTGATTTGGAGGTCCAGTTCCCGAAAATAACTATTGTTATTGGTCTTACAAGATCCGTAAAAATGTTCAGATACTCGCAACGCACATGACAGCAAAGCTCCAAAGGCTCTGCCCTCTGAATCCTGAATGACAATTATGATGGGAGAGTCGGGATCTATTCGCATCATTTTGCGGTACAATGAGTGAAGGGAAAATCCATCCTCTGATGTGGAAAATGTCAAGACGCACGGGCAACCAACAGCACTTGGTGGAAACTCCTTTCCCAGCCGCTTTACATCCTGAATGCTCAAGATTTCCGACACGGAAGCCATGTCACAAAGATAGAAATCTGACTCACTTCTGGATGGCGAAACTGATATACGGCTGCGCAAGTCTGGACTGAGACGCCATGGGGAATGTCCCCTGCCGGGGCTTAAAGTGTCAACTTCCATAGCATGCTTTTCCGATGTGCAATTCTGAAATGCGAGGATTTTGAATTGTGTCATGAAAATAGGTGGAAACAGGTATACTATAAAAATTTATGTCACTTACTTTAGTTTTCCTCATCTTCAGTCCATTGAAACATTTGCAAATTTTTCGCCATTGGCTATGAGTCCCTGTTGCAGGTTTCATGGCAGTGTCCTGTTGATTCGAAACTATTTTCGCCATATTGTCAGCACTGTTCCATACGGTTACAGCGTTTTTGGAATTATCACGCCTACCGTTCCTTAAGTTCCTGGTCAGTCGCACGTACTGCACAGGAGCAATGAAATGAAACAACAATTAATACTGTTTTACAAGCATTGCAATTTCATAGAATTCTCACTCAGTGTCACACTACTCGCATAATCTCACGTACTGCACGACATGTACATTTATTGTGATTTGTGATGTGTACATTGTGTACAAGCGTCTCTACAGTATAGTACACTAGTAGTATACAATGAGGCTAATTCTGATTGTGATCGATGCTATATGCATGTGAATAGAATGTTATTGCTTTTAGCATTTATAGTAGTAACAACAACAAAAAAGACACTTACCAAGCTCTGTCGTGCGTTATTTTCCGTAAGTTGTGCACATCTCCCTTCTTCAGATTCATTATTATCCGCATCGGTAACAACAACCATAACAGGTATGTTTGTCATTATGTTGTCTGGAGCATTCTTTCCACTCACAGTTGTATGGTTAGTTTGTGTGGCAGAAGACATGATTTTTTTTATGATTTGGGGAGATACACCCAACTCGTTGTTTCGCCACAATCACAACAAAAGACAATGCAGTAATGTATACACGACGACGTGAGTGAGTAGTACGTATATATAGCTGTTTAATCTTTTCAAGAAACTTTTACTCCGCTTCCGATGGCTTCTTTTCAGTGGGCTTAATCAATAGTAATTAATGCCTATCGCATTTAAGCCAATCTTAAAACACGGGCGATGAGCTAAGCTCTGATATATTTTTTGAACTCCACTTACAGCGATTTCACTTCCACTCTGTGAGTCACCAGAGCAAGGAATACATTATCAACATTGAAAACACGTTATTGGTGTATTTAGAAGTAAGGATGTCACGATTTGTAACAAACCTGCCTTACTTACAGAGATATTAGACTTACTTAGCTTAGGTATTTGGACTTGCTGGTCCTAAGTAATAATAGGCCGACACACGGGGGGAGTATTATTGTAATACTAGTACATTGTACTTGTTGAAAAGAACAAATCTGAGCTTCACCTCGCACAATTTATTAATAGAAGTTGTCAATGTCAAAACTTTCCCTATTCATGAATATGTCAAACCAGAAGAATGAGTCATATATGTATTTATTTCGTATTGAATACTCAACTCCAAATAAATGCAAATGGAGATATTGTTTTATTTACAGGCTTCCGATCACCTTGCCGGGTCATAATGAACCATAACAAAGTGAAACGAAACCTATAATCAAGTTAACTGCACTGCAGGTGTATTGAGACGACGAGTATATACACAAACTTTTCATTTGTTTGTACTTTGCATGCCATGCAAGTTCACATCGCGTCCAAGTCCAAACTCACTTTGATTGAAAAGTACGTGAAACAAACACAACTGGTGCTCTGCCTGGGATTTCTCGTTCGTTCGCCGATGCAGTCTCATGTCACGTCCATATAGTCCTGCTGTTGTGGGTAGGGTAAGGGAAATGCATACTACCTAACTAAAACCTACGGCGAATGTGTTACCATTTACGTAGTTGTTCAACAGGTTTTTAAGGATACGATTACCAGTACGAACGAAGTATTTATGCGCTAGAAACATGCTCTGAAACAGTTAAATAGCAAGAATTCAACCAGCACAAATCAGTGTGTATAATGTAGAGGAAGAGCCCGTTCTAAAAATACATGACTGCGTGTGAACTATTTGTGTGAAAACTTTTAGCGTTCCCTTTTGTACACAGTACAGACAGGCAGGTATTTATATATGCAATTTTTGTTATACGCCTTCAACAAACCTAAAAGTAAGTAAAAAATGTGTAGCTATAACTAGGGATGCGAGTCTCTGAACTGAACCTGCCTGGAATAGGTAACTGGTAACTTTAGAGTGTTTCATGAGACACGCTATAATATATCTATATCTGTAAGTGTAGAGAGAAGGGGTGGGTTAAGTAATAGACGTAAATAAACGCAACTAAACAACCACTCGTAAAAAGTAAAAAAAAATACTACCTACTTATTCTGGAAAAAAAAGTATATTTTTTGTAAACATAAATTAAAACAACTTGAGTGTTATGTATTGGTACAACCAATGCGTTGTTGTAGATTGGGAGATTGCGTAGATTAATCTATTTTGCAATTTCCCCTGTTACCATCCTCAATTTGAGTTTCTGAGTTTCATTTGAGTCGGAAAGACAACTATATGGTGCTGCTCATTAGGCCTGCAATAACAGAACGAACACTACGACTAGACTAAGGTATGAGGAACGACTTTATGTTGCTCTCCAGAGAATAAGTTCATTTTTACATGTTATGCATTCATGGGATGCGTGTTCCATGAAGATTCGTAATTGAAGTTTTTTGAGTTTTTAAGAGAGAACACGATTTTTTTTGGCAAAGTAAGCCAGTAAAAAATAGGTGACGCATTCTGCTCCTACATTCATTCTACTATATAATAAGAATAATAACAAAATATACACAAAGGTACTGGGATAGGGATGTGTTCGCTCCAACAATACTTTTCGTACCATAATGTGTTTTAGCAATTTGCTATTGAATGCGAAATTGTATGTTATGCTATATGTTGCTAGTTATATAAGCAGTACATATCCTGCTGGGTAATGTTTTCTAGCTCGATCAGTTCCAGATCAACAAGAATATTCATGCTACGTGCACATTCATTCCAAGATGAGATCTTTCAAAATTGAATCCACTGTGTATCAGATAGATTTTCCATGTGTCCATTTTCCAACAATTCGCAATTCGGTATATTCTAGAACCAGAGTTTTTTGTATGAATATTCTAAACATGAAATAAAATCCATCCATATACTCATCGCAGTATATGGGTACGACTGGACGGGTTTGTGTGAATATTATCGTATCTTACTACTCATTTTTTACAACTATACATTTCCTCTATTACTTCTATATCGGTTAAAATCTCAAAATGTTACCGCAACCAAT
>JAANSN010003266.1:0-19381 GCA_036850665.1 Dicranocentrus wangi | reverse complement strand
CGTTCATACCTCATTTGCATAATATTGCGATAAGGAAAAGGTAAAGGAAAAGGGTCATATCTCGTTTGCATATTATCGCGATAAGGAAAAGATTTGCACGCAAGCAAACCTTCACGGCTTGCAAGCCTGGCTTGATGCACGGCTTGGCTTGCAAGCCAAGCCAAAATCACACGGCTTGGCTTGCAAGCCACGCAAGCAAGATCACTAAGTACAATGCTTAAGGAAAGGGCCTACTGAATGTGACCCGTATCTCAGACCAGCCAGAGGTGCGTTATTGAGTGCGGCGCATTGTAATTGGAAGGTAAGAAAAAAAATAGGGGGAGCAACGAGAATAAAAAAAATGATGAGGTCGAGTAAGCAGGAAAGCGCACTGAGGTCTCTTGGGTCGCTGGCTCGTAGAGTAAGAAATTGGAGGGCTCCAGGATAAAGAGTATTCGAGTTGCTTCGAAATAAAAATAATAATTTGCGATTGTGTGTACATTGCCTCGAGAGAGGAACCGCCTAGCGGCTCTAGTTAGAATAATAATATATCTATACCCTTGATCACATTCCATTTATTTTTGCATGGAGCAAAAACTCGTGCTCAATCTATCAATCAAAATTAGTGTTTGCTCTTGCTTTCATAAATTGTGATGATATGCCAAACCTTTTTAGAATAATAATATATCTATACCCTTGATCACATTCCATTTATTTTTGCATGGAGCAAAAACTCGTGCTCAATCTATCAATCAAAATTAGTGTTTGCTCTTGCTTTCATAAATTGAATTATTACTCCGTGTTTCTTATGTTGTTGGAATGGTGACACAGGAGGTGGCAGGGGGTCTTCGTTCGGGGTTTTTGGTACCAATCCACGATGAACACAAGAAGTGAGACTAAAAAACGCCTCAAAGAGGAGGAGGAGGAGGAAGAAGCGAAAAGACGAGATTCAACAATTAATCCCGTCCTGACGAAGACAATGATGAATGATGTGGTCAGTCAGTGATCCCCTGCTTGACTACTTAATTAAAAATTAAAATTTCGAAAAGTTGTAGTCATGACCCAAGTTTCCTCTTAAATTGAATTTGGTTTACCTTGACTTGTTTTTTTTAGATTTTGGAGCACGTGTTTGAGCTGGTGAGCCGCCGAGAGCTGAACACGTTCCACCAGGTCTCCAAACACTGGTATAACATCTCGTTACCCGCCTGGCTCAAGAGTGGACCTCCGATAGCTCTCACGAGTGATTGGCATTTAAAAAAAGTTTGTCCCTCAAGGACACGCCGCCGCCACCACCGCCGGCAGTGGACACGGGTGTCATAATTGCTCCGAAATAGTTGGAATTCGACGCTATCCAAAATTTCAACTAGGAGTGGATCATTATAATCATTATGGAATTCGGGATCACGATTCACGATCTCTTTTGGCAACTTCACGGAGAGTGGCTAACGCATTTGACCATGCGTGATTTTGAAATTCCTGGCGTCGTCCGACTCTTGAACATTCTCACCTGCAAATTCACCCCCAAACTGGAGTACTTGGAGGTGGACTGCTCCTATCACTCCTCTCGTCGCAGTGCAGCAGAGGAAGCAGATGAGCGTCGTTAGTTGCCGATGGATGTTGTTGGGGTAGAAAACGGGAATTTAAAGGAGTTCCGGTTTGACTGCTTCGAGCTGACGCCACTCCCGATGGACTGGAAAACCCTGCTCGGTCACTATCCAAAACTGGAGGTCCGTTCAAAGAATCAAGAATCCATAATTAATTAGTGAACTGCTACTTCTCAAAGTCAATAATAAATAAAATACAATTCTCATTTTTTGTGCCTTTTTGTATTTGTTTCTTGTTTTTCAGCATTTGATGGTCGGAAAAAGGTTATCAGGTATGGGAACAGGAGGAGTGCATCAAATGGAGCCGATTTTGGCAGCCATAAAGGAAATTAGAAATGAGGACAAGAACAAGCTCAACCTGAAATCCTTGATTTGGTTTTATAACATGTAAGTAACAAATACCTCTAAAACATTGTTTGGAGTTTGATTCTCGCATTTGCATGATTTGCAGGTGGATCTGTAATTATTATTCGAGGTTTTATTCGTATTTTTGACAGGAACTACAGGGATGACTTTTAGCGCAGTCGCACTACCTTGAGCATGGAGGAGATGCAGCCGTTATCCCCCTCAGTTCTGGAAGCCTTTCGACAAGTCGAGCTCCCTCGGCTTGAGGCATTCCGGATTGATTTCAGCAGTGAAGACTTTGACGAACTGATTAGCAGCATTTTGTCCACCTTTGCAAGCTCTCTGAGGAAATTAGAGTTTTACAGACTCTCCCCACCACTACAACACCTCCCATTTCGGAATATGGAGCATCTGGAGTCTCTGACCTTGACAGGCTATCCCATCAAGAATCTCCTCTTCCTAACCCAACTCCGAGTCCTTGGATCGCTGAGTCTGTGGGCTGACCGCTCCCCTTGGGGGTTCTATAATTCTACGACGACGAAGGTTCTATAATTTCAGCTACAAACACCACGCCGGGCTTGATGGCATTCCTGTCCCTCACCAAATTTGGAATTAGTTATATAGTTATGACGTCGAAGGGAGTGAAGCGGACTTGCGCCGGCTCCGCGAGCTGATGCCCAACCTAACTGAATTAGAGCTGGATCTGAGCAACTCCACGTTCCGATGGGTTTGCCAACTCTGGCCAGGCCTGGAGCACCTGTGCGTACTATACCGCGATGATAGAGGGATTGGAGACGCCGGGATCGTTGGATTAGTCAAGAATCAAGGGCGTCCTCGTGGAATTCAATATAATCAACCAAACATCACGAGTCTGACGGGTAATGAGTTGAGTGATCATCACCATTGCGAATTAAGTTTAAACAGAGGAGAGGAATATAGAATTAAGCCATGTTCTATCTAGCTAACTAATACTGCTGATTTGATGAATGTTTCAGAGCTTAAGAGTTTTGCATTGGACGATCTAGGAACCGGAACACCACTACAGAAGAGGGATTTTTCGGAACACTCGGTGCTTGCAGGATTTGGCAACCTGGCTCGCCTTGAACGGCTAACCATTAAGACGCATTCGGTAATAAGAAAGAAGTAAAAGTACTTACTTAAAATACTTTTTTTTGCATTCCTCCTCCTCTCCCCGTTTTTAATAAAATATAATATGTATAACACTGATTGTTTATAATTATTATTTGTTGTAGATTAATCCTGCCGTGAAGAAGCTCATGTTGAGCAAGTTTCCTTTTGCCAAAATCAAAGAGAGTAAAAAGAATGAGTGAGGCTCCTCCTGATTTGTTTGACTATCGTTGCACGTTGCACTAGTCGTCCGTCACTGATGCCGATGCGATATATAATTTGTAAATATATTATGTGGCTGGTATAAGTGTGTCCGTTCTAATTTCTATTTAAGATGTTTAATTAAAGCCCTATATATTCAAATTTATATCCGACAAAATTACATACGATTTGGCTGACACAAACAATCTCGTTATGCAGATGTATTTAGTGTTTCGTTTCGTCACGTAGGCGGATGCCCATCCCACGAACCCCACATATAACCACAAAGTCAAAGGGAATTTGAGCAAACGTGAGAATAATCATTGTGGCTAGCAGCGGTTTCTGCCCAATGTAAGAATAATAATGAAACAACTGCGTCGGCGACTGCTGCCACGGGAAAGTGATTCAAGAGTTTCCCATCACCACGCCATGTATGTGGAGATGGTCAATGGTCAATGGTCATGGTTATAATAGCAACTGCTAAGAAAATGCACTTAGTCAATCAATCCGGCTTTTATCAATAAATAGTGTTAACTGGAGCGGGACGCAAATTATTTTTCTTTTTCTTTCTCTCTCTCTCTCTCTCTCCGTTTAACTCGTGCACAAGCAGGGGTCATGGTCACAAGGAGAATTTTTTTAAACACTTAATTCAAATATGTGTCACGGGGTGCTTGTGTGAGTGAATATGATACAGGGAATCTCATCCTCATTTGTGCGAATTTTGTGAACAATAACATTTATTTTAAATAATTGACCCGCTAGAAGAAGAACAAGAAGAAGAAGAAGAAACCTTGCTGATTTGTGTAAAAATATTGTGGGTAAGCGAGGCAGATTTATTTGGCGTGCGTGTGCTGAAATTGAATTCCACCCTGCACGCAAAAGCGTCGTGGTGGTGTTGGTGGCATAAAAATCCCTTTCGAAAGCCCTCTGCCTGCCTATTCCCACCACCAAAATCCATCACGCAATAATTCGAGCATTATGGAAATGAGTTGGATATTATAAGACAAACACACGATGAAGTGCTATAATTTGCAAAAAAAAAAGTTTCATAGTGGGAAATAAAATGTCGTGGCCGTTTATGTAGTCGCACAATTTTAACAAGGTCCAATTGTTGCAGCAACTATATTGCAACAAAGTGGATGGGGAGTCGGACGGAAAGCTCTGGAACAGTGAACACAACTTCAAAAGAGCAACCACCTCACTTTTGATATTTCATAAAATGCCTACTGCGGAGGAGGGATGGGAAGACTGGGCGGCGTTGGGGGTATTCCTAGTCACTGGAATTCTCCTCTGGCTCGGTTTGAGTTTGAGGAGGAAGGGAAAGGGGGGCTCGGGTCTGAGCAAGATACCCGGCCCCAGGCAATACCCGTTCGGGGGCGTCCTGAACCTCTTGAGTGTTATGGACAAAAAGAGTAATAGTATAATGCTCGATCTCGTAATTTTATTTTTGTGTGAAAATAAATCCTGCAACTTGCTCAATGGATTTTATTTTGGGATTTTGTGTTCGTGCTCCTTGCAGAAATGTTTCCACTTATGACGCGATGGAGGGAGGAGTACGGGCCCATTTTCAGAGTGAACCTGCTCTTCCAAGAGGTAGTCGTGCTGTCCTCGCCCGCCCACCTCCAGAAGCTGGCCACCTCCACGGACCTCCGGCACCTCAGCCGGCCTGGCGGGCTGGAAGGGCACAAGCCCGTCGCCTGGTTTGACGGCATCTTCCACTCCAACGGGGAGAAATGGAAGGGGAGGAGGAAACTGGTGAACCCCATCCTCAGCCAAAAGTCCTCCATCAGCTACATTCCCGTGTTCAACGAGGAAGGGAGGCAGATGGTGTCACGGCTCCACGCCCACTTCCAGGGCGGGTCCATCTCCGCCGCAGGAGCAAAGACAATCATGCCCATTATACTCACCACGGCGCTACAGTCCATTTGCAGTAAGCAGAGAAACACCTCATTACTTTTTGCTCTCTTTTTTTTGCAAAATCCCACGTCAACTGGGATTTTTTTTGTATTTTTTCAGAGGCTGCGTTCGGAGCAGACGTTTCCGGCGGGGAGTTAATGTACGATCCGGACACGCTCCGGGCCGCCGTCTCCCAATTCTTTGAAATCGGCTCGAAACGAGCCTTCTCCCCGTGGCTCCGCTCCCAATTCCTCTTCCGACTTCATCCCCTCTCCAGAGAGCTGGACAGGGTTTTCCGGGTCACGGATGATGTGGTTCGCCACCTGGAAAAGAAGTATGAAGAGGAGCAGGAGTTGGACCGGGAGAATGTATCCATAGGAAGCTCCATGTTGCGCGGTTTGGTCCAGGCGGGACTCGACCATCGCGGGATTTACGAGGAGGTGGTCACCATGATGCTTGGCGCCTACGACAACATGTCTGGAGTCTTCCACTACCTCCTCTTTTGCCTGGCGGTCCACCCGGAGATTCAAGAGCGGGTCAGGGCGGAGGTGGACTTGGTCTTTGGGGATGAGGCCACTTGCCCCTCGGGCGACTTGAATTTCGAAGGAGTGAAGCGGCTTCAGTACCTCGAGCGCTGCGTGATGGAGACTCTGCGCCGGTTCCCCGTCACCCCGGGATTCGGGAGGAAGCTAGAAGCTCCGATCCGGCTGGACGAGAGATTCGAGTTGCCGGCGGGAACGGTCATTTTTGGGGACTCCAAGTTGCTCCACATGGACCCTGCAATTTACCCCAACCCGGAAAAGTTTGATCCGGACAGGTTCCTCCCTGCCGAGAAGGACAAGCGGCCGCCCTTTTCCTTCATTCCGTTTGGAGGGGGACCCCGCATTTGCGTCGGCGCCAAGTTTGCCATGATGGAGTTGGTGACGGTGAGCGCGAGGATAGTGCGTCATTTTGTGATACGGACGAGTGACAGGCTGGAGGACGTGGTGGTCCTCCCGGCGCTCTCCCTCGTGCCCGAGAAGCTTTTCAACTTTGTGGCGGAAAAGCGGGCTGGGATCCCGCTGCCTTCGGAGGAAGGTTAGAAAAGGCTTCACAAATTAATCAATTTACTTTAATTACCCGTTTCCTAAAAGAAATGCATACTGTTCGTCGGAAATTGAGACTGGGGACTTCCCTTGCATTATAATACGTTAAATTTACATTTTTAGCGACTGTGCTAGTATATACTGTTTGAAAATATTAAAAGCAATAAATAAGTTGTTTTTACTTTTACGCTCTTGTTGTTTCTTACTTGTGTAACTTTCATTTCATGACTAACTAGTGACGCAATCACACCAATTTTGGATGGCGTGTGGCCTTGATGTTCCGTATTTATTCCAGCAATTCTCTATTCGGGCCTTGGAGATTTCCCAAGAGTAATGCAGATTGCATATTGCAGAGAATATTTTCTCGCAGATTGTGCTAACACGACGGGTTGAGGAAACATATTACGCGCATAATAATAGAGAGGCATTAAATTACTTACAGAAATTCTTTTCCCCGACATGCAAAGTCAATCATGAAACGATTCTCGCTCGGCATTATTGTGCAAGGGATGGCATGAAAATAAATTGAGCTGGATAAGCAATTCACTCCCCCCCCTTTTTCCCACGCCAGTGTAGTTGCGAAACACTCTGGACTCTGGACAACTGCGTGGTGGATGGAAACAGGATTGCAGAGTGGAGTCGACGGGTTGTGGAAACATTACGCGCATAATAAAGAGGCATTAAATTACTCACAGAAATTGTTTTCCCCGACATGCAAAGTCAATCATGAAACGATTCTCGCTCGGCATTATTGTGCAAGTGATGGCATGAAAATAAATTGAGTTGGATAAGCAATTCACCCCCCTTTTTCCCACGCCAGTAGTTGCGAAACACTCTGGACTCTGGACAACTGCGTGGTGGATGGAAACAGGATTGCAGAGTGGAGTCAAGTGAGATGGATGGACGGGATGGCAGGTTTAGAGGATCCGGAATCAATATAATAATAAACAACCCTTGAACAAGTGTAGTTTTTTAAGTCACATAACTTTTCGGAATCGATTCGGAGAGTAACATCATGTTGGAGTCGGAAGCAATCGTCCATCAACTTGTTCCACTTGTGGGGAAATGGGTCTCCTTCCTTTCGTGGACTTTAGTTGCCTCCGTCGTCGCAAGTTTATTAGTGCGGCAGATGAGGTCCTGGAACAAGGTGGGGTCTGCCTTTGACCGCCTCCCGGGTCCGAGGCGGTATCCCCTCGGAGGCTTCCTCAACCTCTTGGATTTGATGGACAACAAAAGTAATCATCCACATTTTTAAAAAAGCCAAAAATGAAAAAAAATTCAAAATTTATTTTTGTTTTTTTAATTCTAGAGGTGCTTCCCAAACTGCGCCAGTGGAGGAAGGAGTACGGACCTCTGATGAGGCTCCAAATTGGTCCGATGGAGGAGGTGGTCATAGCCTCCCCGGCACACATTCAGAAACTCTGCTTGTCCACGGATGTGGCCCACCTCGTCAAACCTTGGGGACTGGAATGCGCCAAGCCGGTGACCTGGTTTGACGGCCTGTTTCACTCCAAAGGGCACAAATGGAAGGGGAGGCGAAAGCTCATTAACCCAATCATGAGCCACAGGAATCTGGTCAGCTATCTCGACATTTTCAACGAGGAGGGAAGGAAGGCCGTGTCACATTTGGAGGCTGCGTTCGAGAGCGAGCCCACTACTCCAAAGCCGATCCAGTCCATCCTCTTTGCTTCAGCTTTAAACAGCATTTTTCGTAAGTTTCCAAATGGAATATTTAATTTGCATCTTTTTCTGGAATAAGTAGCTCGTATGTTTTTGCAGGCGCTGCATTTGGAACTGACGTGGACCGTGGCGACCTGGACTACTCCACAGAGTCCATCCTGGAGGCGTTTCGCCACCTCCACGAAATCGCATTGGTGCGAATGTCCTCGCCGTGGCTCATGTTGGAGTCCGTGTTCCGGTTCCACCCGCTGTCCAAGGAGCTGGTCGTCGTGTTCCAGTTGACGACCAAACTGGTGAAGCAGCTCAAGGAAAAGGTGGAAGCGGAAGGAATCCCCTCGATGGAGGAATCATCTTCCAAGGGACAATCCATGCTGGTCGATCTGGTCCGGGCGGGACTCGATTTTGACGGGATTTACGAGGAGGTGGTCACGATGATCATTGCGGGCTACGAGACCACCGGAGGGGCCCTCCACCACCTCCTCTTCCTCCTCGCGCTCCACCCCGACATCCAACGGAAATGCAGGGAAGAGGTGGATGGCGTCTTTGACAATGGGGAACTGACTACCCCCGACGGCGACCCCAGTTATGATGGCGTCAAGGCGCTGGAGTATCTGGAAATGTGCGGGATGGAAGCCCTCCGAATGCTCCCGGTGACTCCCGGCTTCGTCCGGAAAATAGAAGCCCCGCTGCGTCTTTCGGAGGAGCTGGAATTGCCTCCGGGGACGACCATCATGGGGGCCGNTCCACATGGATCCCGAGATTTACCCCAACCCGGAAATCTACGATCCGAGCAGGTTTAGTCCTGAGGAGAGGAAAAAGCGACATCCGTACGCCTTCATCCCGTTCTCGGGTGGTCCTCGGATTTGCATTGGACACAAGTTTGCCATGATCGAGTTGGTGGCTCTGAGTGCGAGGATATTGCGACATTTTGAGATTTCCACGACTGACAGGTTCGAGGACGTGGTGCTCCTCCCGGGAATCACCATTGTGCCCGAGAAAGCAATGAACTTTGTGTTGACTAGACGACCAGAGATTTGACTTCCTTTTAAATTCCCAATTTTTTATAATCATCGAGTCATCAATCATAAGCATGCACAACTTGTTCGCCTTTTGCTGAAAATAAAATAATTTTGCTTATTTTATATAATCAGGAGGGGCAGAAGAGGAAAATAAATTGTAGACACGAATCCAATTGAAAAAATTGCTAAAATTTCTCAACATTAGCCATTGTGAAACAATCAGTTAAATTCACACGCAATCTTTCCTTTTTTAAAGAAGCATTAGCACCTTTTTTCTTTATTTTCATGTTATAATATTTCATAGCATTATTTCGTCTCTCTTTTTGAGCACAAAATCCATCGGCTTCTCCGGAATGAGGGTGATGCTCGGCAGAAAGATCACATCCTCAAATTTCGTCGTCGTCCCTATCTCAAAATGGCGAATGATGCGGGAGCTCAGCGTGAGCAGCTCCATCATGGCAAACTTGTGCCCAATGCAAATCTTGGGACCGGCGGAAAAGGGGAGGTACGTGTACGCCTGGCGTTGACCCCTCTCCTCCGCCGAGAACCTGTCCGGATTGAACTTCTCCGGGCTGGGGAACAAGTCCGGGTTCATGTGGAGCGCCTTGAGGCCCACGTAAATGTTTGTTCCGACGGGGAGCACCAGGTCCTCATCCAGGTGGAACGGGGACGACTCCACTTTACGCAGGATGGCATAGGCCGTCGGAAGGATCCTCAGCGTCTCCATGACGCACTGCTCCAGATAGTGGAGCTGTTTGAGGGCCGCGCTGCTCAGCTCCTCCCCGTCCGGGCAGAGATCCTCGTTTTGGAAGACCTGGTCCACCTCCTCCCTCGCCCTCCGTTGGGCTTCCGGGTTGAGCGCGAGGAGGAAGAGGAGGTGGTGGAGGATCCCGGCGGTGGTCTCGTAGCCAGCGATAATCATTGTGATCACCTCCTCGTAAATGCCCTCAAAGGGCAGGCCGGCGAGCATCAAGTCGTAGAGCATTGACGTTCTCCTCAGCGATCCACCTCCATCTGGATCCTCCTCTTTAAGATTTTTGGACTCATCCTTTTGCTCCTCTTTGTATTTTTGAATGAGGTCCTCCACCAGATTGGTGCTCAACGTGACAAAGTCCTTGACCGCCTTGGAGAGCGGGTGGAGTCGGAATATGGGATCGGGGATGAGCCACGGGGTGGCCAGTCGGGTGGACAGTGCCTCGAAAACGGCTCGAGTCGCCCCAATAATGGTTTCCGGATCGTAGAGAAGCTCCCCTTTGCTCGCATCCGTGCCGAAGGCCGCCTTGCAGATGCAGTTCAGCGCTGTCCCCTGGAGCACGCTTTGAATGGGTCGAGGGCGAGGGGCCCCTCCTCCAGAAGAGGTGGCAAATAGTGCCTCCAACTTGACAACAGCGGCTCTGCCCTCCTGGTTCAGTATGGGGGTGTAGCCCATGAGGGACTTGTGGTCCATTATCGGGTTGATCAGTTTCCTCCGGGACTTCCACTTGGCGCCCTTGGAGTGGAGCAGCCCGTCGAACCAGGGGACGGGCCGGGAAATGTCGAAAAAGAAGGGCTTGCCCCACATTTGAACTTCGGGGGCGGAGCAGATTTTCTAGGAACCAAATAAATGATGTCATCATCAGAAAACTGAATTTTGTCTCAATTTAATATATTATTAATTTTTAAAGATATTTCTACCTGAACGTGTTTTGGAGACGCCACGGAGAGAAACTCAGTCGGTCCAAAGTTGATTCTATAGGTGGGGCCATACTCCGCCTCCCATTTGTCCAGTAGCTTCATAAATTCTGGACATAACGGAAATAAAGATGGTGTAGGTATTACCAATTGAAGGAGAGAGGTTTATTTTCTTGTTTTATTACTTTTTTCGTCCGACATGTCCACCAAGTTGAGATATCCTCCAAGCGGAGTCCGCCGCCTCGGACCTGGAAGCCTATCGTAGGCAGAGGTCGCTTTCCTCCTCTTGAAAAGCAGGTACAACCCTGCAACCCCCAAAACTATTGACATTGCAGCGGTCACCAGCCATGCCTCAAAAACAGGGATCCCGAGTCGAGCTACAATTGATTTATCAAATATTATGAGCATCCTAATCCTGTGGGAACCTCCGACGAAGGCGGAACGTAATAATAAACTGGCACGGCGGACTGCAAACTCAACTCAAACCAGAGCCTCTTGATAATGATAACAATTGGTGAATTGCTCCAAATTCCCAAGACCAATTTTGAAAAGGCATGCTATGCCATGCCGTGCTAGTTGCTACTCAAGAGGAGTTATGATGAGTAAAGTGGTGTGATAATATTTTGACATGCGCAGGCTGGCATTGCGTGCGATGCTAATTATGTAAAAGTGGAGCTATTATTGACGCCAGTTGTTTCTCTCTGATTGTGAGAATGTGCATAGAATCTCTGGTCTACTTTTTGAATGAGTCCCAACGAACACGAAAGCGCCTTCCTTACAATTAGCCATAGTTGTTTATGGAAAAGTCATGAAAGAATGCATTGTAATTGGCTGTAAGGTAAGGAAGGGCATGTCGAAATTACAAATAGTAATACAATACATATAGGTACCTATACCTACCTATGCACGTGGATGTGAACCGGCACGATAATCTCGTGAGAACGGTGTATACATTTTTGGTAATTGTAATTCCACCTCATGATGATGAGTCACATTATCCCATTTAACCGTTCAGAGCCCAGTTTACAATCTCCTACCCCATCCATAATATTTGCTTCAAGATAATATATTCCTCTATTAATCGGTGCAACAAGAGAATGCAAATTACAAATGAATGAATTTTTTCCGTCGGGCCATGGTTCGGTAAAAAGAAGGAAAATTGAGCGGACAATGGCATTTACAGTCATTTTTCCATTCCTTACATCCCCTTTGATTTTTTAGGCATAACCTAAATAATTTTTTTAGGTTTAGGGGTGACTCATTCACCCTCAATCAATCAGAAAAAGTGGGCATGAACGATGAGTGCATGTAAAGCTATTTTGAACTATTGGATATTATTTATTTTGGGCATTCTTAAAAAGGATTGTTATACACAAGCCAATCCGAGTTATATCGTTTTTATATCCCCCAAAAAATATTCCTTACAATTAGAAGCATCCCCGTCACTCGTGTGTGCAGTTCTTTAGTTCACAACCATTGTTCTTTTTGGCTGGCAGTGCAGTGGTTTGAAAGCAAGTCTCTCTGTTTAAAATCTGTAGCCCAGTTTACATTTATGCGTATTTAAAATACTCAGGTGGACCTTTGAAATGAGCCACACATCCGCTCCGATCCAGCTTGGACTGTTACTGTTCCTCCTCCTCCTATTTCATTGTGCCTCCATGGACGAAGGCGTAGGCGTTGATGGACCGCCGCATGAACTGCTTGCAGAAGTACGCAATTTATTCATTTAAAAAAATTTCCTGGGGTTCTCTAAAATCCTCCTAAAATCTTTGAAGTTTGTGACTATATTTCTTTCTTCTTTTTTTAAAAATGTTTTGCAGCCCCTGCCATGTGCAGAGTCGACCAAGGACTGCCAGCCAGCTTGTGACCGTATGGAGGACTACTACTTCCTCCACGCCCAAGAAGGGGCTCCTGTGCAACTATTCAAGACACGTAGGAGGGCGGCGGCTGACACAGAGATACAGGTGGCGCGTGGTGTGGATCATCGACATTCCGGCCGGCGAGTGTGGAGAGCCCTGCATCTACCATCAAACATTTAATTTAACTGGATGGTAGTTGCGTTGCACGTTCGCGGGTTCCTTCTTCAACGAATTTCTAAAATTGTTAAGACGTGTCCAGCATTTTTAAACATGTTAAGTACTGTTTATTCAAGTGCTAATTTTCGAAAAGTAAAATTTTCCAGTTTGCCTTTTTATTGCTGCTCCTCCAGTAATAAATATATTTTTGAAGCCAAATTAACAAACTCCTCAATAACCTACTTGCATTTCAGTGTTGCTTTAGAAAAAAACCATCTTGCCTTTTCTAATAAATTATTATTATTGCTGTTTGTGCATTTTTATGGCGTGGATGCAGAGACGATCGACAGAATCATATTCTCATCATGATATGCAATGCAATACCAATCGTAATCCCAAGCCCCCGTATTTTTGCTCAACGGATCTGTGAACGTGTTTGAGAACGCACCTTACTTACTATTACGTAGTTTGATGCTGGGCTCGAATCCAAATGACAGTCTTTATCAACATTTAACTAACACATGGTCAGTCAATGTCAATGGTTTCCCATTTGTTTCGAAACCTTCATTTGGTAAATCCTGCACTCAAACAGCATTACTTTTACTTGTTCATATTATTTGCACGCTATCATTATCCTGATGACTTACGTAGACATATGGACATAATAATATTACACGTTTAGTTTCATTCAGACATGTCTACATTTCTCATTGTCTACTGCTGACTGAGATGTCTACTGAGGAAATGGTGCCGGCTTGGTTTAAAATGATCTTGTCTCTAATAGTTTAGATAGTTTAGTCTCACGCAAATTCCTCATCTTTGGCAAATTAGGACAAGGCAAAAACTAGTTCCGTCTGCGTCTGAGATTGGGTTTATTCTATTAAAGCAATCAGTCCGTGTTTTACCAACCATTTATTCAGTGTCTGCAATTCTCACTTGACGCATTTACATGGAACTCGGCTATCATTTTTAACAACTTAATCAAAAGTCTGTGAGGAAAACCTGAGGATTAACTGAGGTGGGGGGAGCAAAAAATGATGAATGAAAGACGTCAAAGATGTACGTCACGTCATGCGCATCACCCTTAAAAAGGTGTACGGAAGTGATGTCTCAATCTCGCTAAACATCCTCCTTATTTCTCACTCCTATCGTTTGTTCCCTAAAAAAACTTTATAAATATCGGTCATAAGCTGGAAGCCCGTCGTCAGTACAAGTCTGGTCGGCCATATTGTTGGTGATGGAGGTGACAATCCCCCATAATAACTCGGTTCATTCATATCTGGGAGTACAAATTTACATTTTAAAGTCCCATTCCAAAAAAACCATGTTTTACTTTGAGGAGTTAATGCGGGCAATTGGGGAACGGGAACTTTCTTCCTTTTTTTCTGCCCAACATGTCTTCCCTGTGGCCGCCTTGGTTGCGTGCATTCCAGCATTGCTTTTACTAGCCCTGGCGTCTTTCCGGAAGAGGACAAACACGTCTTCTGGGGCTGCTGTAATACCCGGTCCAAGACGCTATTTTCTTGGAAATTACCTCAATCTTGCTCAACTTTCCAATAGAAGAAGTAGGTAATCTTTTATATCTTAATTAAATCTCTCATTTTCACTGATTTCCTGATTTCAACTCGAAAGCATGAAAACTGACTCTTCTCTTTTTGTAGAAACTATGAGTACGGTTACAGAGTGGTGCTTGAACACCTCAGGCCCTGTAATGGCCCTTGGGGTTGGACCACTGCAAATGGTTCTCCTCCTCACGCCTGACTCCCTTCAGAAAGTATTTGGTTCGAGCAGTGCGGCCCACCTGGGAAAACCCCCCGAAATATACAATCTGCTCAAGCCAGTGGACTGGTTTGACGGGATCATCTTTTCGTCAGGGGATAAATACAAATCCAGGAGGAAGCTCATCAATGGTTCGGTCGCCTATGCCTCCGTGGTCAGATATGTTCCAGCTTGGAACGAGTTTGGAAAGGGGTTGGTGAGGGTGTTGGAAGCTGAATTTGTGAAGGAGCCCGCTCGCGGTCCCCGCCCGATTTACTCATTCCTCCTGGATGCCACACTTGCCTCCCTTATGAGCAAGTGGAAATAAAAATATTGTCACATAGAGACCATGTCTAATTTTTGTCAAGCGGGTTGTCCCTCACCTGACCTCCTTGTTTTCTCTTTCTTTTTCTTTCAGAAACAATCTTTGGAACTGACGAGACAGAGGATGGCCAAGATGAGTACAGGACTATAGAACAATGCCTCAAGAGAACCTCGGAAATTGTCGCAAGTCGACTGTTGAAACCTTGGCTGTCAATCGAGCCAATCTATCGCCGATCCCAAGTTTTCAAAGAGCAACGGGAAATATTTGAGCGTACTCTGAAAATAGTTGGTAAACGGGTGGAAAGGCACGTGAAGGAAGGGAAGCTGAGTCGAGGTGGATCAGGGAATGGAGAGGAGGAGGACGACGCATCCACCACCACCACCTGGCTATTTAAAGATTTGCTGACGGCAGGACTCTCCCCGGAAGGGATTTTCGAGGAGACGGTGTCAATGGTCACTGCGGGATACGACACTACGGAAATTGCTCTCCACTCCACGCTCTACTTCCTCGCGCTCCATCCCTCCATCCAAGAAAGGGCGCGCCAGGAGGTGGACTCTGTTTTTGAGGATGAGCAGCTCAATGGAGACATTTCGGGGAGCGGGGTGGCCAAATTGGAGTATCTGGAACAGTGCCTCATGGAATCCCTTCGAATGCTGCCACCCGCTCTGGCATTCGCCAGAAAATTGGGCAGTCCGCTAATCCTGTCAGAAGACAATGTGGTGCTGCCAGCCGGCACAACTGTGGGCATTTGGTCGCTCGCCATCCACATGAATCCAGAGTATTATCCCAACCCGGAGAGATTTGATCCGGACAGGTTTTCCCCCGAGGAGAGAAAGAGGAGACACCCTTACTCCTTCCTCCCCTTTTCAGCTGGCCCGAGAAAATGCCCTGGCTACAAATTTGCAACCATGGAGATCCTCATTGTGATTGCACACATCCTCCGAAATTTTACTTTTAGCAGTCCAGATAAGTTTGAGAATGTCGTCTGGCTTTACAGCTTCTTTTTGAAGCCGGAAACTCCCATCCGATTTGTATTTGAAAAGAGAGCTCATAATACTTAATAAACCTTAGCCTTTAATTTAATTTAACTTTTGTTGTCAATTGCATTTTTTACCCAATTTATAGTAGGTCAATGATGTCAATTCTTGTCTTCTGTTTGTCTGCAAAAAGTCTGCTCAAGTTAGAGAATAAAAATAACATTTTCCCTTGTCTTTATTTTCATTTATCGGGTTAGTTATAAACAAGTTCAATTCACTTACATAATTGATTTCCTATATTTGTATCACTTTCCCTTAACATAATAATGCAGCACTAAAAAGAATCATTGGATTTACCTATTGTTCTTCATGAGCGAAGGAGGAGGAAGAAGGTGGAAAAATGCGTGTGAATTTTTACATATTTTACATCCCATTTACAATTAGCTAGCAGTTAGGGTCTGCAATAATCAGTTGTCTTTGATTTCTTATTGTTTAATTTTTAAATTTCTCCGTTTTTGTTGTGTGAATCCTACCCACTACCGATATGAGCTGATGTCTTATTTCCCAGAGAAACGTTAGGAAGGAGCCAAGCATAAACAGGAAATGAGTGTAGAACACGACGACCACGTTTCCCTTCAAATCAAACAGTTGGTCATCTTCTTGAGCTCGTCGCATGCGCGCAATGTTAACCGCCCCCTTCCAGGTGGACACCCTTTCAAGCCATTTGTCCCACGCGAAATAGAGCCCCGACTGGAAGAAGCCATTCCACCTCCGTCTCAATAGTTCCGGATCCCCAGGCCAGTTCTGAAATGCCCAGTTTCGGAATGCGCCATCAAACCGCTGTTTGCTAATGGTAATATCGTCAGACCGGAGGACTCTGGACGAGAGATTATAGTACATGTCCAGAATGTTGTCGTGTCGTAGGTGTCCACATACACGCTCTTGTCGCATTGCGCCACCACCTCAGCAAATTGCTCGGCCACATGCATTCCAAATAAGTTGTCGCCCTTGATCGGCCTGGGAATTAATTTGAGCAAAGCAGTGGACACGTCCTCCCTAAATCCTCTACTCCGGTTTAGTGTAGCAGTTAAGGCTGCGTCAAATTTTGTCTGGTTCGTGTAAGGTTTGAGGGTGGGCGTCACTTCCTTAAAGGATCTCCATTTCTTGCTAAAAGTCAGCGTTTTCTTCTTAGTCCTCTGGTTCTCCTTGACTTCATCTTCAGAGAGATACGGTGAATAGATGGTGAACCCCTTTCGGGCCACATCCTCAAACCCCTTCAAGGTGAGTCGGGGAAGGGGAGCGGTCAAGTCCTGAACACTGACCCCTTCGTAGTACTCCTTCAGCACAATGGTCGCAAAGAGCCAAACTCCGCACGGTCCCTTGTATTTATTGATCAAGGGGGTGTCCTGCGTGAGGAGGAGGGGCAGGGCCATCATCAGATTGTCAAAAACCTGGCCCGGACTCAGCTCCTCCGTTGAAATGAAGAGACCATGAGCGTGGACCAGGATGCCTGACAGAACCACTGAAAGGAGGATTAGGAGAAAAACTGGCCAGATCAAATGCACTCACAAAGCCATCCACCGACACGGAGCTCACCTGCTCCGGCGGCACGCAAGTTATGAAATGAAAGGCCTTTTGCTCATTGGGGAAATACAGGTCAGAGGTCACGTACGGCCGTTCCACCCAGCGAAAGTTGGGATACAAATATTTTTTCAGGTGGCTATTGGAGGAGGAGGAGACGACGGTCTGCGTGGAATTGGGAAAAATGAATCTGAACGCTACGTGCTCAATTTGAGGGATGCTAAGCACAGTAGCCGCCGCCTTCCGAAATGAATGGGAGATTGGACGAATGACAAACACTTGTCGATATTCATCAAAAAGGATCCACTCTGCAATAAATGGGTTTTGGGGCCGGGGCATAATCAGTTTTTGAGGCTCGAGGAGGGGAAATCTTTTAAACACGGCGGTTTTGGAGGGAGGCACACAAAAGGGGAATTGGCTTTTGAGGGAGGGATCGTTTTGGAAATTGGAGTAAAGATACGAGGAGGAAATGTTTAGAGAGGTTGAGTTTAAAACGAATAATAATTTTGTTGGGAAAACATAATCTGAGACTGGGTCGTCGTCGCCGTTGCCCATGTGGAATGAATTCAGCCATAGCAAATCAATGAGGAGGAGTGGATCCCCTCCCACGACGTCCCCCTTGCTGCAAGCTGCCGCCACATTCTGTGACGACTTTTGGATGAAAATTTGAAAGCGGGAGGCTCCATGCGGGATTATTTTCCCTGTAAAAGTCGATTTCCTCAGGGGGTAAAACGAGGAGATTGGCAAAGGTGATTTGATGGATGGCCATGGGGACGACTTGGCGACAAAATTTGCAATTTTCCAGGCGCACTGCTCCGGCTCTACAAACACATGAAGAATGCAAGGCTGGCGGAGGAGGAGGTGATGATGTCGGCGGAAGTGGAAACTTCCGTTCCCCACAAGTTCCGTTGAGCCAAGTGCGCCGCAAGTGAATGTAGGTTGATTCCATCGCAGTTGAGTGAAATTGACGAGTTTGTAATGATTCGTGGAAATGGCGGTAGGGATGTCGGGCTCTGCGACGTCATATGCCCAGGTTGTCCTGGGACTCTGAAATTGAAATTTAGTTATAGATCGTTACTGATCTGAGCGTTATTGGTTTTGGCGTAACAGTTAATTATTATGTCGTTATTTTACTTGATCCAGTTCAAAGAACACGGTCTCCACCCAACAATTCTCGAAAGGGACAATTTTATTATTTAAATTCAGGTTATTTAGTAACTTGTTGCAGGATAGCCCGTTGAGAATAAATAGCAAAAACAATAATAATACGTAATATTTCCAGTTGGACAATCCCATCAGAAAATTTTGTTGAATCCCTCTACAACTTGATTCCGACTAGGTATGCATGAAACAAAACTCGAAAACCAATAAGACACCATGCACCAGGTAGGTGTCTAATATTATAATCTTTGCCAAAATGGCGGAACGGAAAGCTCAGGCTTCAAATATAAGTGTACATATCATCCACAGGAGAATTTTACCTAGTTAATAAAAAGTAATCGATATCGGTAATAAAATAGGCATTATTATTTAAGCTCACTCTAGAAAAACCATGCTTTTTAACCAGCTTGTTCCTTCGTTTCCTGTCAAGTTTCGTGCGAAAATGAGATTGAAAAACTGGAATCAATACATTGACATTGAAATCATAAACTGGCGGTACGTAGAAGTAGATATGTTCTCGCGGATTAAAAACATAGCGTCGCTCCTCTCCCATATATTTAATAGGTTACTAACAATGCGAGTGAATATATTTATTGGCATTAAATACAAAAGTGCGACTAGTGCCAGACAGGTGGAATGCGGGCGAGGTTTTATACATAAAAAATAATACTTAATATAGGCATTTCCTGAGGTGTCAGAATTTATCATGGCTTGTCTCTGTTAATATCCTCTGTTAACTACATCTTTTTTGCTGCAAAATATTATGAAAACCATCTACTCATATACAAGATTAACCTCTGTCTGTGTGTGTGTGCTTGTACGTCCCAAAGGGATCACTTGAACTTGGACTCAATGTTTTGTGTTCTAAAGTTGAAGGTAAAATTGACCATGCAAATTTTTAGTCTTTCTTTACCCATCATCATTTTCAATACTCAAACTGCATTAAGCTGAAGTCT
>JAANSN010003265.1:0-19387 GCA_036850665.1 Dicranocentrus wangi | reverse complement strand
TTTGACACAACTGACAGCTCATTTCCCATAAATAAAACTTTGAATACAAATGTTTGCACAACACAAGCAAACCAGTGCAGCGCAGCGTACCGCTTTATAAACAAGCACCTACGATACGAACAACACTCTGGAATGAGCACAAGATTTGAGCCAGATTTCCATCGGAATTTATCCCGGAAGGGATAAATGAAACAGAATTGCAATATACCTATATACAGAGTCGACAGCTCATTTTCTATTACTGATTACGCGAGGAAACGCTCAACTGGCACGAAGTCACCCAAGGCGTTTTCGCTTGTAGCTACACGACAATACTTTTGCCTGTCCCATGTAAACGAGTGTGCACCCGACAACAAGACGTTCAGCTCTGTGACCGATGTAATCTCGTTGTACATGAAACGCTGTCAATAGTAATTGAATGCTAACAAGCCACACAACTGTGAAATGCATGATATTGACTTACTTTTGAAGGAGATACAAAACCGTTGAAAAGCGTGCCCCATGTAATTTCAAACAGCGAAATTCCGCTTTTTTCACGTTGCATACATAATATTTATGTCGGCTCGGTTGGAAGGAAAACGAGAGAAAACGAGAAAAAAAATGCTGATTGGATTTATCTAAGATTATCTGAACGCATCTGAAATTGTTTATTTGGTTATATTATAGTGCAGGAGGGTGTTGCACAAGAGCACAAGCCTTTGCGTGCTGCTCATTGCATTCCCCCGCTACCAGTATGCATGCATACTATTTTGATACGATAATATGCATTATGATGCGAAAAACACGACAAAAAAGGAATGTGACCAATAAGCACAAATCCTGGGATTACCTAACACCTATCTCATTCAACTTAGGCGTCATAATAAACTAACCAAATATACACACTCTCCGAATCTTTATACCCACATTACATGACATACATGAGCATTTTACTTGCATCAAATATCCCTTCTCTTATTAAAAATCTAAATCTTCTAAAAACGTGATCCCCTTCTCTTTTGTGAAATAGGTCTATGTGCCTGATTGTTCGTTAGTTACCAGGTGTAAGGGGAAAATGAGCCACAAGGTGTTTTGAAGAATTGGTCTTCATTCATCATTAAAATCCATAATTTTTCATTGTGCACAAGTTTACAAAGGTTTTTAGTGCACAATGAACGAATACTCACGAAATAGGCATATAATAAGTACTCATACCTACCTACGTAACGAACCAGCCACCAATGTGGCGTTTAATTCACAAAAACTGGGGCTCAATGTTACGTGAAATTTTTTAAGGTGAAAATACAATAAAAACGAGTTCAACTCCAACGAAGCGACGAAATCAAGAGCACATTTAGCTAAGCAAAGCATTATCCCCTGTAGACATGTCCCATTACCGTGCAAATGGATCATCTCATCGCACCTTAGTCAGATTTGGGTTCAAGATTCTGCTCATTCATATACACAAACAAAAATTAAGTTGGGGATATGGGACGGATTAGCGATGATGAGATGGACTGCCTATATGAATACGACATATATACGACGTAGAATAATCATAATCATGTTTTTATATCTTTGCATATTTGTAAGAAGCAAGGCATGTTGCACAACATGCGCTTCTATTATACTTACACAATCTGGGGATTTAAGTGTGCGAATGCTACCCATGTTCGAAGTTTGATTTATTAAGAAAATCTATTATCTAGGTGCTTATATTGAAGAAGTTGCAAGGTGTGCTTTTCAGTGATCAGTGTCAGTTCTGGTGATCAAGTTTGTGTTAAAGGAAATCGAGGTTTATAAAACACTGAAAATAATAAAAGGAGATGTATTGTTACCGTCTTAAAGTAAACTGACGTAATCCAAAATTATGAAGTATTGGACAAATCCATTAGCTAAATGGCAGATTCACGACTTCAAAATGTTTTTAGGTACTAATAATTACCAATGTTGCTTCTCAAATGTGCTCGAAGCTGAAATTCGGGAATGTTATATTATATTTATATAGTAAAAATACTTTTAAGAGTTGAGCATGTATAACATTGTTGATTAGGATTAGTTTGTCCTTGCCACTGATTCTAATCTGTGTATACAAAACAATGCATGAACAGTTTGAACAAACAGACATGACAACTCACAGCGTATTGCATGGACACACCACCACCACGGGCCTCTAGACAAAGTATAAGTTCAAGGAAGGAACAATACCTTCGATCGACATCCTGTATCTCTGTCTGTGTGCACTATGCAACCTAATTGGCTGGTAAAAGCTACTAGTAGTATTGCCTCAAATAGTCAACCAAAATCTTTTATCACTGCCAGATGCCAGTTCTCAAGAGACATGATGAGTTACGTTTGATTAATAATTCTAAACAATTTGGGGCAATGAGCAAATCAAAAAATGGGACATATTATATTCCAATGATATCTGAATGTTGTGGATCAGTTGAGTAACTATTCCTATTTCCAAATTCGTTTGGTGACTGATGAAGTTTGATGAAGTTCGTCGAGATTAAAATATTATGAATTGCAATTTAACAGTATGCAACAATCCAATAACAGCCCATCTTCAACTACTCCGAAACGAGGATATTGCATAATCAAGAAAATTATTATTTACTGTTTTTTTCTTTTTCAAGTTACTGTACTCACATTTTGTCGCATAAAACTCCTAAAATTGTATTCGTTGGTGCTTCTGACGTTGTGACAAATTTTTGGCTTCGTAACTTTCGTCGTAATTTAATGAGTTCATTTCTCTACATGTAGTCACGCTGCAATGGGCGCAGAGCAGAAATTCGCATTTATTAGACAAATAGTCTACGATTAATAATGAAAGTGGGTATGCCTCAATAGCATTTATATGACGATAGTGCGTAGCGCAATGTAATAATGAGTATATATACGCCTTAAGTATGTGAGTATCTGTCTACTAAGCATATACAAGTAAACTTGACTAGACATTGGAAATTGATGTGCATGCAAAATTCTCGACTTCATAAATCTTTTCAGTGCCCTTGGTGGATGAGCAATTTTGATGCAGCAGTATGACCTTTCATGCGAGACGAGGATTAACCCATTATATTCCCATTCCTTTACAATACAAAATACATGTACTTTTACCTGTTTTATTCACTTATCTGTCAACCGCACACATCAGTTCTACTTCTACTCATGTCAATACAGGTGTGTATGTTTGCCGTAATTTTGGGATTTTACCTTTGAAAGTATGATTTCTGAGAACTAAAGCCATGCTGCATACAAATATTGCAAATGAACGCGGCATAATATGCTAGTTGACGTTGGCAGCAAAAATTCAGTGCTGTGGTTAGAGATGGTAGATGATCATGGTAAATACGATCCTGTACTAATTGTAGACATTTGGTAGACATTGCTGCGTTTTTGAAAACCATCCTAAATTGAAAGCCAAACCGTTTTCAGGCGTCGGTCGGGATCAGGAAGAAAAGTTGCGACTGCAAATAAAATTGAAGATGCAATCTAGGATTTCAAGAAATTTACATGATTAAATAAAATTAGTATAGCCACCCTACCCAACCTGTTTCTGTTTCATTTTGTGATTAATTAAAATTAATCATGACAAATTGACTCTGTAAATTGGTATGAAAGTATAGGAACGGCATAAGATGGCACATAAAAGGAATCCACACTTAGAAACCCCAACGATAAAGCTAGATATACAATTATGCAAAATATATTAAAATATGATTAGTTGATATTTTACTGCTTGTACCGTCAGTACGCTATAATTACATATACCAATGTGCTTAATTGAATATATAACGGGTATGTAGAACAGGAAGACCTTATTAAAAATACAAATGTGCCAGAAGAGCTCCCATGTGAGGCTGCTGATCTGAAAGAAAGATCTTGTTTCTTATCGTTAGTATGCAAGTATACATGAATTTGGACGTTTTGACAGTTTTCAATTTGTTTACCCCCTTACGCATCCACATCGCACATTCTGTAATTTCGTGCAGCGGTACATAGCGCATGTTGTGAATAACTGGCTTCCTTCATAACTGTCATCTATTTGAATAAAAAGATAACCTCTGATTCGACCTGATATGTTATTTTATTATGTAACCTGCTACGATGACCAATGCAATGTAGGCATGTAGGAATTCCGGATATCCATTAAAGCTTATGATTGTCCAGACGATCCGACCAAAAACTCATAACATAACTCATAACAACGAAATCGGTAAACGATGGTTTGAACTTTGAACGATAAGTACATACACAATACACATTTGATTTGAATATTGTTTGGTTCTCATTTTCATTTTATCAAAACCAAACTGATTGCAAATATTTTTCTGACCCTATTATCCAATCTACTAATTTCAGAACTAAAATCAAGCGATTTCTAACTACATATTTAGCACAATATTTACTTGTTTAAGTAAAATCATGGGATTTTGGGAATCAGTGCTTCCGCAATGTGTTAAGGATTTTATCATAAAACACGATATCCAGCCGGCATGGGCTTGGAAAATACCGCAGCCAAAGAAGCATGAGCAAGCGCATCAATACAATCAAATTCTTGCAAATTGTCGTACCGCTCAGTACTATCTGGCGTTGGTTTTGCTTTTCGTTGCTGTCTTTTGGTTAGTTTGGGTTTGGTCAAAATTTGCTTTTATTGTTATTATTTATTATTTTAAGTAAAATGCCCTGGTCCGGTTGAAATAATTTGTTAATTACAGTGAGAAGACACGTGTGGCAGTCGATGAATTGTTTGCGAATGGCGATGTTTTAACCGTGTAAGGTTCCTTTTAGTTCTACGACAACTTAATTAACTTTAATATAGACTTTAACAAATAAAATTCATATGAGTTGCATGTAAACTCTACTTATCAATTTACAGGATCGACATCTGCGTCTTGGTCCTCTTGGGGTACTACTTAGGCGCAAAACGCGTGCCTGCTAACTACATACCCTTTGTCATCATGGTATGTATTTAATAATTTATCTTATTATCTTTAGTGAATTTTTGAAATGTGCTCAATGTCTTTCAAATTGAAAAAAATCCTTTACTTCCATGCAGAGAATGTTCACAACTGTGGATAGTAAACTAACTCCGCAGGTGCTAAACTTTCAATTGAAAGTACTGCGTCCAAGTTATGAGTATGGATACGTATCGGTGTTAACATACTCCTCAAAACCGACCGTTGAATCCCAAGCTGCCAGTCCACAAGTTCGAAACTTGGTCATGTTGCCGTTGCTATTTGGTGGGATATGGACCCTTACAAAAACCACTAAGGTTAGGGAATTCAAAAAAAAACTTTGCTGGTCGAAATGGTGGGCATAATATTCTCGACAGTAATGTCAAGTGCAAAAAGTCCACTGCAACCATGACATGACAGAGTGCAAATCAATAGCGTAATCATTCTATTATCGCGTGTGTCTCATGATACAAAGGATTCAACATTGTAGTTAAATGAATGTAATAATGGCTTGGCTGCGTATGATTTTGTTAATATTATTTCTCACTCGTAATTGAATGATTGTTTTTGTGCTACGATTGCAATAATCTTAGGAATAGGTGTTAATTTTGTTGTATGCAATCATTTAAACTCTTAAAAATGCATGCTTGCACACATGCAAAATCAAATGGGGAAGACAAAAATATTTAGTTGGCAACAATTACTGCAGCGGTGAAATGATATACTGATGAACTGATGATGCCATGACTTGTTAAACATGAAGCTACGTTTTTAATAATGACATTTTTCCCACGGCGTGGTGTGCACATTGTGATGTCGTTTTGAGTCAAAAGATGGGATTTATATTACGTGTTTACTTTTTTGTTTTTATATTTAATTCGTAAGTGCCATTATTACGTTGCGTCATTCATGTTTATGATGTTTCACTTCATTGTTTACGGTTTGCAATGATCGTGACACATGCGGCTAATTGTAACTTAAAGCAAAAATATTGAAGCTCATAATTCAGACCAAGGTTAAACAATTTAAAGAGTTGTGTTATATTGCTTGCTGGCAATGTTGCAAACATAGTTGTAGAGAAAGGCATGCTAATCCGTCGCTTTCGTTTTCCTATGTAGATCAATGTTAGTAGCAAAGAAGTAACTGCACTAGTCTGTACAACAGTTGCCACATCCTCTGCTGCGTTTTTGCTGATTACATCCCATGCACTTTATGAATTTCCGGAATGGGCGGACGTTCATCGCAGTTTTTGTGAGATTTGGGTACTCCTTGCGTGTTGTCATTTTATATTTGTAAGCTCCAAAATTTCTTGCATTTTAACATCGTCTTAAACTTTATCAATTATGTTGATCCGGCAAATATAACTAATGAATCAACAGATGCTAACATTTCTGGTTCAAAGAGTGCAACGGATAGCCAACCATACTGTTAAAACGAGCCATTCACTCAGAATGTTTGGGGAGATGGTGATTTTCTTTTCAGCATTGTTCATAATGCTTCGGTAACTGCCTTCTTCATACAATTAGTTGGCCGCTATGCCCAACTTACACTATTCACATTCACATTTCCAAAATGTAACAATTTTAATTTGTCCTTAGGTACATCCCTGTTATACACCAAGGATTTTCAAACAGGCAGTTATTGAGCAACGCACCATCTCGACTGATTGAGTTTTTTTCCCCGAATGTTGTCTCCAACTTTGTTAAAGTTCTCTGGGCGTATTCCACTGGCATAGCGGATGCGATTTTCAATATTTGGGGGCGTATTTTAAAAGCATGAAGATTATATGGAATGTTTAACTAGTTTTGATCAATAAATAACTTCCCATTGTAAGAGAGAGTTAGCAACTAACTCAAATACATCACAAGTTACTCTCGTTGCATTTTTCATTTATACTAATACTTGTATTGTACTTATAATCTAATCAAAGCGTACATGAAGCAAAGCTGAGTAACAATGAAATGAATGATATACCTACGCACAAACAATTTAAAAAATATATTTGTTAGTAGTTTTTATTTTCGTTTCTCAAGTTGAACTAACACACCATGTCTTGATCTTAACACGATTTCCGACACCAAATCAATTTCCTCGGGTTTACATTTTGTTTTAATTTTAAATGTCCTAAGGATTGTCGCTAACACCACCTTTGCTTCCATCATGGCATACTTTTGACCTAGAGAGGAATCCAACCATTCCAATCCCAATCCATAAAAGTAATGGTAAAAAAGCTTGAGATACTTGAATTATACCGTAAATCTGTATATGTAAACAGTTGGTACCTATGCAATTCCTTGGACCAGCAGAGAACGGAACATAGGCAAAGGGATTTTTATGTTCCATGCCACTTCCAGCGACAAACCGGTCCGGATTAAATTCGTCGGGGTTGGGGAAGTATTTTGGATTTCTATGTAATTTGAATGGTGCTACGAAAATTGCCACACCGCCAGGAACTGTGACTTCGTCGTCTAATTTAAAGGGTTTGTTGACTGATCGACCTATAATTGGAACGCTGGGGAAGAGTCGGAGTGATTCCTTAATGCAACACTCAAGGTATTTCAAATTCTTCAAATCCGAGGTTGTTATGTTTCTGGTCCTATTGTCTTTGAAAATCGAGTCGAGTTCTTGATGTAGCTTTTCCTATGCAAAATATCTAAATTATAATTCATCTTTGTACGTTAATAAACTAGTAAAGATAGTTTTAAAATAGCTACTACCTGCACTTGTGGATAGTTTCCGATATTGAATAAACAGAAACTGATGGCCACTGATACAGTGTCGTGGCCCTTTGTGTGAAAAGTTTTTTGCATGATATTTAGGACAAGGACAAACGTTGAAAATGAATAACCATTAAACTAGTTAAAGTTGATTTGTACTTAACATACAGCAACAATAAATGTTGTGGTCTCTTCCCGAATACCTGCATCCGAAATATCAGCACCCAAGCGCTGAGCTTCCAATAGTAAATCCAGAAACGCCAGACGAATTTTACCTAGCATACACATACAGCAATTGTTCAAATTACAAAACTAGAAGTATCATTTTACAAACAGTCTCCAGCATTTCCATTCACATCCCAATGCCAATCTTTACGAGCATCTAATTCTAATACCTCCATTAGCGTTTTCCTCTAACTCCTCGGTGATTGCTTTACTCTTGCGCTCTATAATTATCTGGAGATAATCGAAGGTTGTTCCACATCAATCAGTTGATAGTTTGGAATATTGGATTGAAAAAATATGTACATACACCATCCGTGAATGAATTTATAACATCTAAATATCTCGATTCCAATTTTGCCTTGGCAGACATTCGCCACAAAAACTTGCTTCGAAGCCACGGTCGGACGCTCCGGTACTGAAAGATCTCTCCCATGCTGGAGTTCATAGGTTAAATTATTATTCTGGCCTGGGTCTCACACACAATGAACAAGTTTCTGACCTAATCAGAAAGTGTATACTTACTAATTGTACTTACTTGTGCACGGCTTCAACATATTGATTAGAATCACACAAATCCAACTGAGCATTCAGGTGTTTCCCCATTGCAGTATCTGCCAAGTTAGACCATACGAAACAATTCCACATATTCAAAATAACGACATGACAAACCAACTAATTTTTTTTGTTAAAATGCAAGCGGTACCACATATTATGTCCAATGTACACCGGGAAATAAATGGACAAATGTCCTTCATGGTATTAGGCTCTGCAGTAACGAACTTTTTATACAGAACATCTACCAGAATATTTGCGTGATGGTTAAAAGGTCCAATAAAATTCTCCAAGTTTGAAAAGTGGAAGGTAGGTGTGATCAATCTTCGTCTGTGCAGCCAATGCTTCCCTTGAATGCCGTGTAATAGTGTAAAATATTAATGGACATCACATTTGAGAAAGATTGCATTAAACTAGAATCGTTCGTGGAATACCTGTACTAGCAATTAGTCCGTTGCCAATCCATGATTTAACAATGTCATATTCCTGGCTCTTTTCAATGACTGCATTTGAAGTCAGAATTGTCTATCCAATGAGAGACATAGTTACACACAGAATGCAAAGACTGCAAAGTATGTTTAAAGTAGGTATGTGATTTTTAAAATGCTTACAAATAAATCTTTCGGATTATTTAAAACAAGCACGGTCCCAAATGAGCCGAAGGTGAACACAAATCGTCCGCCATATTCGTCAATCCAGTTTGACAACGTACGCAATGTACCTTTAGAATAGCGACAAGTGAATATCAATCAATTGTTAGATTTCTGAAGAAAACTTGATACAGTTTGCTTATTTGTGACTAGAACTGATTCATACTATCAAAGTTCCTAATAAAATCCAGCGTATTTCCTAAAATTGGAAGACCAGGTGGACCACCTACTTTCTCTACAAATTTGGAAATTGGCGTCTGTTGCGATCGAATGTAGACGAATACAAAAATTAAAATACTTCCACACAAAAGTTCGAAATACATCCTGTCCAACCACCCAAGTAGGTGTATTAAATATTCCACTGTTTAACTTTTTTAAACGCATGAACGTTATTTTACTAGTAGTAAGATGTGTATTTACGATTAACCTAATTGTGAACGTGAATTTGTGAAAAGTTTCTGAATCAATCACAATTTTCCTTTATGAGCTTGGGCCTGGGATTACCGGCAACTGACCGGAAGTTGATGGAAAACCATACTTATAAGTAATGCCTTCTACTTGCATCCAAATGACTATATCGTGTCTAAAAAAATGGATATATACAGAATAGAAATGTTTAAATTACTCTGTTTACTTACTAAATCCCATTTAAACTTATACCTAACTTGAGCTTGAATATGTTGATACAATATAAATTTTTATTTCAAATCGTACCACATCATCACGCGGACAGTGTTTACTCCTAAATTCTGAAACGGAAAACAGGGTGAGACTGTTGCGTGTGAAAAAAAAACCAGAGATAATTTTGTATAGTTTAACACATCAGAGCAGAGGAGTTGCGCAAATATAGCTTAATTTAATATTGCATGCAATGCAATACCATATTGGACCATTGCATTATATGAATTGCACGGAATGGTTTTTATCGATTTCACGAGGAACAGATTTTACTTCAAGTTCACAAAAATGTTCCGCTATTCAACTGATGAAAAGTTATATATGCACTGCACGCTACGGCTACAACTAACTGTTTTCCGCAAACACCAATTTGATAATAAAATTACATTATTTATTTCTTGTGAGTAATTAATAAGTCATGTGGGTGGTGTTTGAAAATACTGATACATAAATAGTTTACTTCAATATATACCTAAAAACCAATGAGCGTTTAGCGCGTTTCCCATTGAAATCGACGCCTGTTAATTGGAAATTGATTCCCGTAAGGTGAGATGAGATTGAAATTCTTCTGGTGACAGACTAACACCAATTTCGGCATCCCTGGTGGGAGGAGCTGTACCCGGTACGACGGTAAAGTTAAACTTTTGCAACAGCGTAGCAAGATAAAGCGGCATGATGGCATTAACAAGGTGGATTCCAATACATATGCGTTTCCCTACAAAACATAATAATATTTTAATGTACAAAGGTTATTATCAAAGAATCAAAGAATACTATGTCCATATTTATAGAAACAAAATGTAAGAATGCAAATCGCTTAAAGCTTTTCCTAAACTAACCAAATCCAAAGGCAACAACACGTGGATCGGGAACAAATTCTCCTTTCTCATTGATAAAACCTACGCGTTTAAAATTTCAAAACGTTGTTTGATTTTGATAACATTTACATATAAAATGAACTAACAAAAGTAAATGTAATAAAGTAAAAGTTAAAATTCTTTGCGATGAACGTACGCTCAGGCCTGAAATTATCAGGGTCACCCCAGATTTTCTCGTTTTTGTTGATAGAGTAATGGTTCGAAAGGAGCACCGTGCCCTGTAACATAATTATGATTATGAAAGAACCATGTTTAGGAATTTCCAGTAAAATGTATGGTATAAATAATAAATACTACCTACCTTTGGTATGCGATAACCACGAAAGTTCCAGTCTTTGGGACACAGTCGTGGAACAGGATTTGGGACAACATTAGCACATCGATGAGTTTCCAGCATGAATGCTTGGAAATACGGCATTCTAGTGGCAATGAATGAAGTATATATACATTTAAAATTAAACATTTTTCATGGCAGTTTATTTTGCAGTGCTGGTCGCTCACTTTTCAACATCGTCCACAGTTGGCGCAACGTTCTTTGAAACAATCAAATCTATTTCCGCCTGGCACCTCTTTTGTTTATCAGGATTCGTGGTTAAGAATAAAATAGCATAGTTCAATGTGGCATTCAAGGTCAAACTCCCAACCATTAACAAGTCTACAATCATGGACTGAAGTTGCTGAACTGAAAATTCAAAGAAAAAGATGGGTTGCAGATTTCTTGTAAGACCATGACCATATAGGTTATTCTGGATTATAAGGCTAAAATGTGAGACGACAGAGAAGACCAGTTTCCCACTTATTTGCAGGTACTTGTCCGCCGCAACGCTTACCTGTGTACAAGGTATTTTTGTCGTCTTTATTCTCATGGATCTTTTGCAGAAACACATCAATGTAATTTTGTGGCTGTGTCAGATAATAGCCTTCAGCTTTTCTTTCTTCGAGTAGGCTCTGCATAATATTATAATATACAATGTAAACTTGATAACATAGCCCGCAAATCTGATAATTTAAAATGATTATAGAAAACAAACCTTTGACAATTCATGGCATTCGTCGAAAACCTTGTATCTCATTTGCAGAGATTTGGGTAAGAAGTTCTTTGCAAATGGATAGATTATTTCCAGTGGATTAACAAAGGTGGCCGTTTTTGACATTTTGAAGACATTGTCCATGAGTTTTAGCAATCTCGGGTCATCGTGCTCATACCGTATTCCTGCAACCATGCACCACAGCACGTTCAAAACGGTAAGGGAGAATGTGTTGCGGAACGTAACAACGCCATCATCCTGTTTTATCTTCTTCTTGAAATCACCCACCAACAGATTGACTTCTTCCGTGATTACGCTGTGCATGGTGTACTGCTTCCCAAATCCAAATTCCCTAATATACCGAATGTGAAAACAAAATGCGATGATCACAATCACACATTCTTACAACACATGCATGCTCTGCTGACACACGACAAGCCAGATCAGATATTATATCTTCGTTTGATAAACTTTATTACCGCAAAGTTCGCACGGTGAATTTTCTCATTTCAGTCCATAATGGGGTTGACGCAGCAAAAATAAGCCCTAACAAGTAAATTATGCATACAGTTAATTAGAAAATTCATTAAATGCCTAACGAGAAAGTTTTCCCTCATACGATTTGGCTAAAATTTGGAATGCAGGTGAATTGCACACCCATATGCCGACCTGTTAGATTGCGATAGGGGGTCCCTCACTAATTATGGGTAAAACTAATAGCTGCAAATTATATTCAAATTAGTTAATTTGCATAAAATCTCGTGAAGTACAAGATTTTCAACAACGTCATCAAATTTTAGTCAGAAATCCTTGTATTATAGCGTTATTCAATATATTAGAATAATTTAGATGGGGCTATTGTTTAAACTGGGGTCATGCGTTGTGCACTATGTAAAATAAAGGCATTTTGATTTTCAGCTTAGTTAGTCGTTCGTATGTGTGTAGCTGTATTGTATAGCTATTGAGATTAGTGGATTCCCACGCTCTATGCTGTGTGTACTGCATTGCCACAAAATGCAACCGTGTAGTGTCACTTGTTTTCCTTATAATTAAGCTGTATATTACATTGCGCTTTAAAAATTATAATCAGTGGATTAGTACCCAGCTCTTTCCCTGTACTGCATTGCCGCAAAATGCAACCGTGTAGTGTCACTTGTTTTCCTTATAATTAAGCTGTATATTACATTGCGCTTTAAAAATTATAATCAGTGGATTAGTACCCAGCTCTTTCCCAAACGTCCGATTATACGTGTAGGTCTCATGAGCAAATTTCATACTGTATTCTTCCATGTTGGCTATTTCAGTCAAGACTTCATATGATGTAAATATGACTGCAAAAATATAAATAAAAAATACTCATAAAGCTTTTTTATGCTATGTAATGTAAGACATGCGCTTAAAACGCATGGACAAAAATACATTTTAACTCAATCCCTGCTGCATCTGCACAGAGTTTTAAACGTTTTACTGCACGATTAAATTGTTCTTGTCCCATTGCGCCTTGCACGTTACAATTCGATATCCTAAAAGGCTTTCAAAATTAGCCTCTTACCATGAAAGCTTATATTGCTTCGAGTTGCATTTATAAATTAAAACACAAATGTAATAAGTTTCTTTCTTTCACTCTCTTGCTTCTCGCGCTTCCACCTCCAGCTAATATTTTAATGTGTTGTACTATAGACAATTACCAGCATTGAAATTTAGAACACAACAGGAAAATACGTCTCCATATTGCTTAGACAGCATGTCTAAATACTCCCACGGGGCTGCTTTCCATATTTTAACGATGGGTCTCTGTACCCATACCGCCGGGAGTGAACCGAGAATCGGAACTACAAATGGCCCTGAAGAATAATATTGCGGGTTTAGTTTGCTACTTAATTAGTAACGTTTATTATTTTAACGATCATTTATTTCATGTTTCAAATTACAACTCACCTGGCGGCATATTTCTGGTTGACATTTGTAAGGAGTATACATAGTACGCCAGCAAAAGGATCAGAACCACTGGAAGTATGATTAGCACGTACATCTTAAACTGCCAATATGTATTAACACCTTAAACAAATTTTATAGGATACCACTGAACACTGACACCAAGCAGGGGTTTGCGTAAGAGCTACTGAACGAGATCCTATAATCCTATCTCTATTCTAATGGGATGATGAGACCACAGATTTTTAATGCAAGAACACAAATACACACCTCATCATCATCGATCTATGCGAAAGTGCTTTGCCCCATTCACTTATTGAGATTTAACCATTTATTAAGATAATTGGATGTATTTTTGTATTTGTTCGCACAATATAATATGTCCCATCTCACCACCAGACTCCCTGCCCCGACAAAAATTGTTTGTTCATGCTCCAAGTGAAACTGTCGCTAAACATTGGAGTCTCGGAGTATGGTAAAATAATATCGTCCGCATACGAAGGTAGGTGAGTGTGCACTGTGGAGAGAATGTAACTCTTTCCCCTCCTCCCTAGTCACAAAGTCGCAACTCACCACACCGGACCTGTTGTCTGACCTGACAATTGTAACTGGAATACCACACAACTTGCATAATTTACCTGTGGGAAATCGGCGATACGTTTGCTTGTACTAGATTTTGATGAGATTGTTTTTACATGACTGTGCCGGAAATCATAAAACACGACTCCGGCAGCAGTCGTCTATACGGCTCTATACTTTATATGGTTTTCTAATACCTTACTTCATATCATAATGCGTGTATTGTAAACGTATGATGAAAAATAATAATATACCTAAACTATATCACGAGTGACGCCTGTAAACGTGCGTACCTTGATGGTCTATATCAATAAGTGCATGTAAAAACACTGTACACGTGTTTGAGTTGATTTTAATTCTTATAAGGATTTGAACGGTTAAGATTTACACATGTGTTAAACTGAATGAGTCATAATTTTCATGGGCATTTAGCAGGAAAGTGAAGAGATATTATTAATATTCCTCGAATTCAATCTTTCGCACGTATTTGACGTGTTTGAATTGAACATGCAGGTGTATGTATGTATTTAACAAGATTTTTGTATTCCAGTAAAATAACGAATATCGAATAAAAATTTGTTAAAGGTGAGCCCAGTGAGAAATCCTTTTCTATAATGTACCGCCTACAATACAATTGCGAAGTATGAGCTGCTAGAGGATGTACCTGAACTTTTAGATACTTGCCACGTTACCCTTTGATGCAACTTAAAAGTAAGCGATGCTGATGTGCAAGGAAAGCTGCAAAGAAATAAGAAATGACGACGAGAATTGTGTAGTAATAATTATAACGACGGACTAGACGGACTTGATGATAGTAATAGACGGGGGGACTAAATTCCTAGGTTTGTATGAAATCTCTGTCGTGGTCTCGCGCTGGGTAATTTTGTTGTGTTATATTATTGCGTATATACATTGCGTCTATTAATTGACTAATTTTGAGGTGGAATTTCTGTAAACCTGGCACGTCAGCTACCCCTAGAATAGAATAGCATATGGGAAAAACTTGTTCCACATGTCAAGGGCAGGTTGACGTTTGAAACAAGTTCTTCTGTGTGAAAATAGACAGGAAGAATAAAAGATACTCATTTAAATCCCCACGTACATTAGCCCTTTTATTTCTTAAGCTTTATTCCTTGTTCAAGACTACGGATATTTTTTTAATAACACGTGTACCAACCAGGTGGATTTGAGGATGGTAGTATGCACCCGATATAACAAGGTAAATGCCTTTATATTTCTTTACCTATATCTTTCATGAACTCGCTTTAAAAGTTTAACTTGAGATTTTAAGATAAAGTTTTCTATAGGAGATTCTTGTCTAAAATCATTTGGATATATGATGTAAGTTCGAATACATTCCTTTAGCTGATATAATCCACGTTTTAAAAAATTACGTCGAATTACTTAAAACACAAACATTATTAAAGACAAACAAACTTCCTGTTCCCTGTTAGGTATATGCGCGATCCGTTTCAGAACGACAATATTATGCAGAAGCAGAGGGCTGTCTGAAGTCCTCAAGACATTTCATCGCAATTTGCATCAAAGCTTTTCACTCCAGCGCGTGGGAATTTCCACTTTGAGAGGATTTTCTCACGGCTATCTCACACAGCGACCTAACTTGTTTTAGATGCCGAAATGCAAGAACCTCCATACAAAAAATACAAATATATAAAAAGAAGAGTATAAAAGTGTCGTAGCGTAGCTTGTGAAGAATACAATAAAGTAAGCTATAATCATATCATGATGAACTGAACAATGTTTCGTGTTTGCTTTGCATCCAGTGAAATATTTTTATTTTACTGAACAACCAAAATATTTTGAACAAAACACTTGGAAGCAAAACAATAATTGTTTTCAAAAACAAACTTGAATAACCATATGCTGTTGATAAAGTCGGGCTGAAAATGACTCAACAAATTATGAACATCTATATTATAGTCTAACAACGTAAGTGGGAATTCAGGGATTCAATAATAATTAGAGGTTATAATAATATTGTAATAGGTTGTAATCTTGGTTGTAGCTTGGAACAGTGCGTCAACAAAGTCAATTTTGCTTTATACACATGGTACGTCATACATAACGTGACGAAAACGAGCGTCAGTTAGAGTTACCCCAAAATCCAAGATGTCTTATTGTAATAATGGAAACACTAGTACATTCGAACAAAATTATTATGAATTATTATGCTGAAATTACTGCCAAAAAGAATTGCACTCAAAATACTGACTGTGACCATTGTGAGTCAATATACCGAGTACCGACGACGATACAGTTAATACTGAATATGATAATTGGTGCCCGATTGGTAGACTACATTAATCCAAGCTGAATCCATGCTTGGATTTCTTTTGCACAATATGCCACGTTCACGTAGAGTAAATTCATAATGACGTATTACAACTTACAACATGCACAATTCAATCTCAAAATCAAAAACCAGTTTGCGCACGTAGTACCGATATATGTACTTACCTGTATGTCTGAAGTTATGATAGGTTCCTCAATAACTAACTAGGTCGATACCAACACTAGTTCTAAGTAGTACATTCAGGAAACGAATTATATTGTAGCTGCCGTAAGCAAAGTACAAATAGATTTTGAGTTACAAATCCATACGCCGAAACTTTTCCGGAGCAAAATCTTGCAGAGAGCGTATGCTGTTTGTACGGAATGTTTTACATTGCATTATTGGTAGGACTTCAACTTGTTCGATGTCCTGTTTTTTAGCAATGAGTTGATGTCTGAAAGTAACGACAAATAAATAAAACAAGGATAAAACATACGTACTGTCCATGGTCGAACGACCCCAAATTCCTTAATTTGGCAATAGCTCACATTGTAAATACATACTTATATAACTTTAATATTTACATACGCCATTCTTGCAGAGGCTCCCCGCTCCATCATTTTGGCTAAGCAATGAAGAAATTCTGGGACCTTCTTCTGCTTGTGTGCTTGAATTTTGTAGTTTATTTCATTTGGCCAGAAATAAAGTAATATTCTAACTTGCCTACTTAAATACTTAATCTTAAAATAAAAATTGAAACTGGAATTTCAACCGCAATTGTAAATGAAAACAAAGTACTATGTTTACCCATGATTAATGATTTACAGCTTCCTGTGGCACATCATATCTAAATATTCGATGGCGACTTGGCAATACCTGAGCAGAGTTATCAATATTATCAGAGTAAAAATATGGATTTTCAATGCTTCTGTGTTAGCTCAAGCTCATAATTGGTGGAGGGTAATATCAATATGAACTTCATTGTGAATTGTGATTTGCTACTGGCTAGTATTCTTTGTTCCAGGACATTTTATTTTGTTTGCAAACTTTAGGGCTGTCAAGAGCAATTCACTGACTTTGGGCAAAGGATCATTATTTTAAAGGACAATAGATATACAACAACAATGTCGTTACTTCCAACGCCGTGTTACTTCAATATATTTATGTAATTCCCGTTCTCGCCCGATGTCCTACACCATTGCACTAAAAGTACGATAGACGTCTGAGTCAAGTCAAGATCAGTGTGAAGTGAACATGCCAAATGCATTGGTCTGAGTATCGCTGTTACTATACACTTCAGTTGAGATGTTTTGGATTACATCATTTTGTTATTTTAAATAAATTAATTTTTGACCACCAAAATGTGGTAAATCAACAATTCGTAAAATACTTCATTATTCATACATAATCTTAGAATATATTTTTTGAAAAACGGTTGTGTAAACCATAGTGTATTTCTAAAATCTGCTGGCATGTATGCATATGCACAATACATTACAGTTGGCAATATTATTCTAGTAGCACATACTTTCCCCAATCCTGAAATATGTAAAATTGACTTGCAATCCTACAGAGATTACAACTAGTAATTTTTCTAACTCTACGTATATAACATGTTACAGTGCACTTTCTGATAAACATGCAGGGTCACCCATAAACACGGGTTTATTGCCTACTTGCTGGAAGAATCAAACCTTTGTGTGGTCATAAATTAATGAAAAAATGATCAATTATGTAGACTCATAATGACAACTTTTACTAGCACTTTAATTACACCAACTTAACACCCCATATCATGGATGGAAAGTACAGTATCTAATAAACCCGAAACATCCTCCACGCGCTATGCTACATCCAATGGGGCTATAAATTCAATATACTCCAAGTCTACATCAACGCCATTTACAGACTCTCCCCTGGACAAAACTCTGCTGGCAACAGCTAGAGCGGGCATTTTTGTTGTGAGCCTGGAGAAAGTAACATATTTGCTTTCCTCACTTCCTTGTGGAGTAAGTTGGTAAATTTTCTACATAAGGTAAACAATATAGGTATTATCCATTCTGTATTCACCAAATCCACGTTTTAAAGAGATTTGTTCAAATAGTTTAACGCTTATAGCAAAAAGGCCTTACAGGTAATTCTAAAAGAAATGTGTGCATGTGCGCATCCGCCAACAACTTTTGATTGTGGTTTAATGCGTACTGACTGAATACTGCTTGGTTGGTAATGATAGCTTGATTTTTAATCAAATCTCATCCTACAGCATCGTCAAGGCCTGGGCGTGTGTGTGCAGCTATGGAGCACGATCCATTAAATATGCAGGACGATGATGAGGATGAGTTCCTACCTCAAATGAATTACGTAAGCGCAAACTCTCATTCCTTCGTACTTTCTACTCTACTGGTTTAAATAATACTTGTTTTGTGAAATACTAGTGCTGTGGGATTAAAGGAGATCCCATTATTTCCCGAAAATTCCTTGATACCCGCACAAGATGTGGGTTTGTGTCGCTCGTCTTTGTTTTGAAACTTATTCAAATGGCCATCGTCGCTTTCTGTTTGTACTACATGATTGCTGATGAAGATTTGTAAGTTTGCACTTAACATTTTTTTGTGCAAAATTGTTGAAAAGGTGAGTAAAAATTACATTTCCATATTGTTGTTCTTAGGAAGCCCTTCAACATTCCTTTCGTAACCTCCCAGGAAGTGCAACCTTACAACTGGGTTATTTTTCTGGCAATGTGAGTTCGCTCAGTTCGCTGACCACAGAATTATTATGTTCATATAATTAAAACTTATTCGTTTCATAGGTTTCTGCTGATTGCCAATTTTTCGTGCGCGCGATGTATGAGCATGGGTCGAGAATTTCCAATGAACATGATTTTCCTCATCGTTAATGTGAGCATTTTTAAC
>JAANSN010003264.1:0-19394 GCA_036850665.1 Dicranocentrus wangi | reverse complement strand
CCGTTGGAGACTTATCGTGGATACGGCCGGACGGCCAGACTTTCAGACTATTCTCATAAAGGATTGCTCCGCACTCCTTAATAATATTGAAGCCTTCAACAGAATCACGGAATGGGAGGCGCTCTCGGGAAAGGTTTATGACTTGGCGAAGCCCCTCCCGCAGTTGTCTTCTACGCTCAAAATGGTATTTGACGATGGGCTTGAAAAACTGTCATCAAAATGGCCGCCCTGAGAGTACAAGAGGTATGAGTTGCAAGTGGAGAATGAGATTAAGGATGCGTTTACGAGGGAGGAGCATAGGTTATTTTGGAAACGGTTCACAGAATGCGACAAGTTTGCGCTGATTACATCCTCACTGGAGGCCACCGAATATGGGCGTTGGGACTGCTGCCCCATGTCTACGTTGGCAAGGAAGTGCTTGGCAGGGAAAGTTGGATTGGAATCCAGTTGGACGGGCTGTTGCCTCCCTGGATTTACTGGAGGGCAAAATGGATGGAGGAGTCTGGGATTTGGGAGTGGTGGAGGGAACTCTTCCAGGCTCGAATGACAAATGAGACCAAGATAAGTCTGACGGGGGATAACGGAGCCATCTCCAATCGTACGGATATCCGCCTAGATGGATATCAATTGATTAGCGGCAACATTGCTGTAATATTTTATTTGTTGTTGGGTGGTCTGGCGTTGGGCGTGGCAAGTTTCCTGGAGCTTTTTGTGTTCGGTTGCTGGTACGAGTGAGTAAGGTTGTCGAATTTGCTGGGCCTGTTGTTTGTTCTATAATATAGGGAGAAGTGTAGCACACTCAAAACTTTTACCTAAAGCAAAATAAACCATTCTCATACGTCACAGGGGCTATTACAATCCCAACTGCATCAGTCTGGGATTTCCGGACGAGGCCTTTCTTCAATCTCACGTGGGTGAGGAATGGGAACACGCTATCAGGCCCAAACCGGCTCCAAAGGATTCCTCATGTGTTGTTCCCTGTGTGGAAAAATGTTGGTCAACGACTGGAGCTTTAACCAGCATCCTGCATAAAACATCCGACAGCTAATTCGATATTTTTTTAAATTGCGATAATTTTGTTATTTTTCCATAAACACGTTTTTGGACATATGCATATGAAAGAACAAGTTTTAGGATTTCATAAAAATAAGAAAATTTGCCGTATCAGGGTTCCAGTATTGGACTGGAACCGTGATACGGAACTGACGTACACTAACAAGAAGAAGATACCGAAGAAAGTTTGATGACCAAAGGGGATGAGGACATGTTGCCAATGAGGGCAATTAGAAGACCCTGGGTGACGTTATGATGTCGGAAAAGGTGCCAAGAAAGTTCCAAGGCAGCAACCTTGGAACCGCAAAGAGATCGAAGGGATACCGCAATATAAGTTAGAAAATGTTGATGCAAGTTTGAAAAAAATACATGGACCAAGACGAATGTAATTTAGGCGATATTACCTTCAAATCTTAATTTAGGATAAATCCAAAACCTTGTTCTTCAATATGCATAATTATGTCATGTCACAAAGCATTTTTATGGAAAAATGACAAATTTAAAACTTTTGACTTTTCAAAGATATCGTAATAGCTGTCGGACCCGTTATATATAATTCTCTTCTCCCCAAACCCCACCCCCATTTCATTTTTGGCAATTATAACTAACATTTTAGTGAACATTAAACTTGTATATTACATATAATATATTTCAGTTATAAATTTCAAATTAAAAGCAAAGTATGCAAGTATTGAGTCGGGCCATATGCAAAAAAGATTGGTGCTTGTTGCTACTTCTTGCACGATCGCATGCACTTTTATGGAGTATGGATATCTTCTTTGTCTACACAATATCGATTAATTTGGGAAAATGCATAGTACATATTTAGCTGAGGAAGACTATAAGTACTTTCGTTCATAAGTAAGTAAGTACGTACGTAACGTTTATCCCAATCCTGGGGTTATGCTTTTTTAAAAATATTTTTTGATATATCAGCTTTTTTTGATACAAAAGGAAAGATAATACTATTCCAAATGTCAAGCATGGAGTAATACCAAAAAAAAACTCGCGTGAAGCTTTCTCTCTCCTGTGGGATTTCAATTCCTCTATATTTGCATTATTCTACCTATATATTACCTATGGTAAAACATCCAAATAATGTAAATTGTGCCACAACACATACTATGCCAAATGTGGCGTGTTGATTTTTTACCTGAGCCCTTTTGTTTCAAGTATCAGTACAACATTTTATTTCAACTTACTTGCACCTTACATTATTACACGGACGGAATTGGGTCGGTTATACTACTACATATACTGGAGAATCGAAATGAACACAACATCATCATATGACGCACCTGTTTTATATCAAACGTAAAATAAGCTATAATAATATAGAAAAAAGAAAGAAAATATAAGAAATATAGATTTCCGGGTGAGTTAGTCATGCTTTCCAATCCTAATGATGAGTAGAGTAGACAAATAAGCAAAGCACACACGTCTTCTGTTTGCATGCTGGTGCACAGATAGCATGTGGGTTGTAGTACCCTACAAATACAAAGACGTCTTTTAACTTTCCTTCTCTGTTTCCTTCTCGCCACACCCATTCCCCCCTCTTCACTCTGCCAATGGGTCCTGTTCCAGTATAACGTTTGGGTTCAGGTAGTCCATTAATTCACACTCAACTAATTTAAAATCGAATTCGAAATTCAAGTGTAAAAATTCAACAAGCTAATTGTTGGCTTAATTTGTGTATCGGAAATTTTACTGAACTTTTTCATATTATGTCGTTTGGCCAAAGTGTTTAAGCGTAGTTCCGCTTTACGTTCACGGGTTGTTGGTAGTGATACACAAGTGATAGAAATGGTTCAAATTGGAAGTGATTCACAAGCACAAACAAGAGGAAGTAGTTTAAATCTTATACAAGCACAGCCAGAAACCTTATATTCTAATTCCGTCAACTCGGAGGAAGAAAATGATGCAAGAATTCCTTCAACAGCATCATCAACGGCGTCGCCACCGCCGCCACCACCAGAGAAGCCATCACCAAATCTTGGGATTTTAGAGAGTAGCCTGATATTCGACTCTTACTTGGGCCTTTTTCCATACAAGTTGTCGACAAATTTTCACTGGGCTCATCAATCCCTTGGCAAGGTAGCCTTCATGAATGAGTCATTCCTATCAATTGAATAAATTGACAATAATAACTGCTATTTCATTTTAATAATTATATCCAAGGTATTCTTTGTGGTGTGGCAAGCATTTGCATTTATGGACGCCCTGATAAAAATCAGCTTCTATAGACGAATTTCGGATGACGATGATAGTAACTCTCATGGTAACATTTTTTGGTATGTTGCAATCGGATACCGGCTTGTCATGTGCGTTTTACAATGTCGTCATATTCAACTGTTATGGTGGAACCGAACAAAAATTTCCGACTTGCTTCACAGTATGAAGAACTCAGCTAAAAATGCCACATTTTTGTCAGACTTGAATCCAAATTGGGTAAGAATGGCAAATGGTAAAAAAGGAACCATAGAAGAACCTACGTAAAAATAATACGCGTTATGTTTTTAAAAAATTTGGCTGTTATTTGAACAGGGAACATGGGCGGCTCTCATACTTCGAACCTTGTCTACTTTCATTCCAATCCTGTTTTCTCTCTCTGGGGTCGACATACTTCCCAATTTACGGGGATGGTCATTTCATAACGTTCTTGTAAGGCACTCGGACAACATTGAGCTTGCCTTTTCATTTGATGCGGACAGCGACAATCACAACATTTCCTTGAGCAGTATTAACACAACCAACAAGTATAACTCATCTACTGATGTTAACGACGACGACGAGACTTCCAAAACTGTTGTACTGGGCGCTTTGGGTTTGACGTTCAGCATCAGCAGTCAAGTAGTCACAGCCTGTGCACATGATCTCCTGCTCCTTTCCACACTTGTAATTTGGATGGGTGTACGACAACAAAAGGCAAAGTTACATGATCTTATTGTTGCTGGGAAAGTCGAAACAATAAGTACCGGACGCAACAACAACGAGAGGATACAGGAAGCTCAGGATTTACTCAGTGAGCACGAAACCCTATGCGATCTCTCGTATCAAATAAACGCCATTCTGCACTTTATTCAGCCAAGTTTAATGCTGACAAATGTGGTCATGAGTTCCGGTTTCTTGCACTCCTGCATTCGAAACGATACGCTGGGAGTAGTATTTTGGGCTCCAAGAGTTCTTCGCCTTGGACTCACCTTTTACTTTGCCCTTGACATATCCGACCCCGTAAACCAGCAAATCAATATAGTTTACTTGGTCATACACTTGATGTATGATGTTATGTGATTAAATTTCACCATCCGTTTGTAATTTGCATTTTAGAAGGACAAGCTGAATTGCTGGCTGAGCTCCAAGCATGCCCGTGATCTGCTCGGAGTGGAAACGTCCCTTTTGCAAATACAAACTGACAGCGCAATGCCACTGGGAATTGGCACAAGTATTTACTACATGGACACCCGCTTCGTTGCAAGTGTAAGACGACAAAACATTTCTTTTTTTCTCTCTCATAGACATTTTTGACAATTGGATCCACATACAAATAATATCAGGTGTGCAGTGTACAATACAGTTGTTGTCATATTGTAATGCTTTTTTGCCCTTGTATTGCAGTTTTGTGGAATTGTCACATCCTATTTCTTATTTGTGGCTGAAGCAACCAAAGCTCCCAGTGTTTGCCAATGCTGGCGTAATTAAATTATACGCTAGGTAGCAGTTTAACTACTTGTATGTACCACTTATGGCTCGTTACAAGTTAATATCCGTTTTTTGCTTTGTTTTACGACTTTTAACTGCTAATCGTAAGAGGTACATAATTTGCCGTATCACGTCGTTTTATGGTTACATATAATAATCAATGGAATCCAATCCTTCAGTCTGTCTTGATTGCACTATCCAAGATGATAACAGGGTTAGACTCATTCCCACCCCCGTTTCAAAAGGTGAGCTAATAACCATGGCTGACTTTAGCAGTCGTCTTTAACAAAAGAGTGGAAGCCGAATGTCTTGGAAAATCCTTGACTTTCGTTCCCACACGGGGTCTCATAAATATTTTAGGAAGTGCTCAGATACTCATATGCGGCTATCAAAGGCCGCCACGCTTCTGGTGACTTCCTGGAGGCACTGGTGAACTCTTGGAAGTTCATCATGAGCAATTTCACTATCTCCACGAACGTGGACAACTTGTACGAGGCGCTTTGTCGAAACGGGATGGATCGTCCGAGGATTATCCAGAGGTACACTGTCATTCCAATTAGCTCCATAACTTTGCAAATTTTGTTGCAGATGCAACAAGCGGCTACTTCTTGCCCTTTCGCCTCCAGCGCCACCAGAAGAATTTGCGATTTGTGAGTTGCGGGAGGCCCAAGCTGAGTCCGCTGGCATTCATGGAGCTAGTCTCGTGCTACGACAAGTACTGCTGGGGCTCATCCTCGTCGTCTCCTCTTCCATCATCGTCATCATGAAGGGCACGCTGGATAAGAGGACTTCGGTGCTGAGGGAAATTGTAGCTGTACTCCAGATTTACCTGGTGGCTGGGGACTATTCGAGAGAAATATTGACAAGCGGAATGCTCAAATTCCCGATTGGAGCATTTCTCCTCATTTCCGTAGTCCTTAGCCACGGCTACAAGGGAAAGAACATTGACACCCTGGATCCGCAAAGACGTCCCATCCCGTTCACAAGGGTGGACCAACTCCTTCACCACCAATTCAAATTTTTTACACAGTTTCGAATCCAATACTGCCTTTTCCTGACGAGCAATGCCACGACTCTCGAAAACTCGCCTGATTTGAAAAATCTGGCTGTGGGCAACCACTATTTGTTTTCTCCGTTCATGTCGGGTGCGACCGTCATAGCTGGCAATATTGAAGCCTTCAATAGGATCACGCAATGGGAGGAGCTCTCAGGAAAAGTTTACGATTTAGCGAAAACTGCCCCACAGTTGTCTTTAACGCTCAAAATGGTATTTGACAATGGGCTTGAAAAACTGTCAAAATGGCCGCCCTGGGAGTACAAGAGGTATGAGTTGCAAGGGGAGAATGAGGTCAAGGAAGCGTTTACTACTTTGGAGCATAGGTTATTTTGGAAACTGTTCACAGAATGCGACAAGTTTGCGCTGATTACATCCTCGCTGGAGGCCACCGAGTATGGGCGTAATGCCGAAAAATTGGGACTGACCCATGTCTACCTTGGCAAGGAAGTGATTGGCAGGGAAAGTTGGACTGGAGTGCAGCTGGGCGGGCTGCTACCTCCCTGGATTTACTAGAGGGTAAAATCGACGGAGGAGTCTGGGATTTGGGAGTGGTGGAGGGAGCTCTTCCACTCTTCCAGGCTCGAATGACAAATGAGACCATCGTGAGTCTGTCCGCGGCGGATAACGGAGCAACCATCTCCAATCGTATGGGTGCGGGTGTCCGCTTGGATGGATACCAATTGATTAGCGGCAACATTGCTGTAATATTTTATTTATTGTTGGGTGGGCTGGCGTTGCGTGTTGCAAGTTTCGTGGTGGAAACTGTGTGTGTTCTGCAGCGAGGGAGGGAGAAAAGTTGTCAAACTTGTTGCACGTAATATTCTGCCCTGCCTAATCTCAATTACCATTAGAATACAGCCAAAATGGGAATATTAAAAGGTAGAGAATAGAGAAGCACACGCCGGGAAGAGTTGGGACTTTTGTGCAATGCGAAAGCAAGGTGGTCTATTAGTCTTACAATTTTAATGGAACGGGATGCACAATGTACACATTAATATTCTGAAGTATTATATTTTGTAGTATCGGTTTTATGGTTTTAGCAGCATTTTTATAAAGTACTGGAGCTAATATTGCGAGTTGCAAGCAGTGAGTAATACTAATTGGTGTAAAATAAGACCTACATGGGATTAGGGATTCCAATTCCTGCATAATATACTGTTTTTGTAATATATTGTTTTTGGATACATATTTGGTCAATAGGAATGATGAAGGCGCATTTTGGCATAATATATTTCCTGTCAAAGGAAACCCAAGAAATATCCTTCCGGAGTTCCGAAATATGAGCTAGTCATACATTCCAATGACGAAGATGAGTAGACAAATGGGTAAGCACGTTTTTTCGAAGTTTGATACCGATAAAATAAAATATATAAACTGCTCACTAAATCTCAACGCCTGAGCCTATACCTATTTTCCACCGGAGAGCCTGCCTAGCTTTTTTTTTCTCGCCATGTCGATTTTTTTACTACCCTTTCAATGGTCTGCAACTGTGTGACCCCTTTAGGTAACATGTTTGCTCATCAGGTTCATCAGGGCATATAACGGCAGTCATCCTCTTAAATATGCATGCACTTCTAATAATATTAATTGAATTCAAAGGGATGCTACAAAATGCGCGGTTCTTTGCATTACAACTTGTTCATTTTCTATTTTCATACAACAAAAATTGGTTCAACAGTAAATTATATGATCATTATTAGTGTGGTGAGAAAAGCAAATGGCTTATTCACTTTGTTGCTGTCACGGTCCATATTTTATATCCCTGGCTTTAATGTCGTCCATTTCCTTTTTCTTCTCTGGAGTTTGATAGTGCTGCTTGCAATGTACCCTCTAAGTATATTGAAAATGAACAAAAAGAGAACCATTGTAAATGATAGCTAAGTATTTAACATCCCGTGCTGTCATCATCATACAGGCATCCTTTATAGCTAGTAAGAATTAGATGTCGAGAAAAACTCAAATATATGATAAACAAAAGTTAGAAAGAAAGTCACTTACGGTTTGCGTGAGACACACTAATAGCAATATGAATGCTAATAAAATTTTGAAAATTCCAAATGATCCCATCATCATGATGATGGTTCCAAGGTTGCAGTTGGCTCTCAATGAAGCTGACTGTTGGACCATAGTAATCAAATAAATAAAGATCGCCAATGTGTGTAAAAGAATGGTACTAAAAACTGGTAAAAAAAACCCCAACGCAGAAGTAATAATTTGTCTTGTTATAATACATACTGCGTCAACTGCGTGTTTAATGTAAAGTAGGCACAGACAGGGATATTTTGATTTGATCCTGATTTGAGCTTCTCGTTTTTTATTGCGTATTGTAATCTTTGTCGTAATTATAATTGCTTAGCATTGTGCACTAACTACGTCGCATTGCTGAGCGACGATCGCAGAGCTGTCTGAAATAATAGGAGCTAATAATTTTTCTTACATAAAAAATGCTACACAAGGCCAACTCGCCAACATAGATGCCACACAAATCCGTGGGAAGCATACATGGATGAAACAGGGATTAGTTGTCAATTACATACTTGAAGCAGAAGTAAATTAAATTTTCTATTATTTGTTCCTAAATTTTATTGTGTTCAAGGTTCTTTTTTGTGCATATGCAGTGTGCAGGTTGCAGGTATATTTTTTATTTGTACTACATGCATAGATTTCCTCTAACAATAAATCTAGCATTACTAAAAAAAACTACGAATCCGTGTGACTACATTTTAAAACACTTGTTTTGTTTGTAATGTGATTACAATTTTTGCCAATTGCCTCCATATCAATTTCCACATGACGCTCCTGCTGCCGAGCCATTGCCGGTTTGATTTTGATTCCACTAGCCAGACTGCTCAAGTGCAGATTTAATCACTGGTCGTGTCTCCACAATCCCAAAAAAGTAAGCCACAATGGCTCCGGCATACTACAAACGAGAATAACAGTTAAAAAAAACTGATTCACTTCGATAGAAAAAAACAGATTACGAATTATAATTAGGACTAAACTCCAAGAAGGAATCCATCATTAATGAATAAAGGGCCTCTCCCGAGTCCAATTGATTGGGATGAGATTTCTTCTCGCAGTGCATTGAGTTCCGATATTCCCACCTTGATCCGATTTTCGTCCACTTTGATCCATTCACGGAATCTCTCCCCCTTCAAATTAAAAAATAAATACATCAAAATATTGAAATTTTTCTCCTACGGCTGATTTTTACGGCTGATGAAATAATTTTTATTTTGGCTACCGTATTTGCAATAGCGTTGGCCAGGTAGAGGAACACGCAGGCAAGTGCGGCATCCAACAGCAGCCACGCCTTTGCCCCTTTCGCAATGTTCCCGTTAAAAATGCTGTTAATAAGTGAGGAGAACATGAAGAGGTTTGCAAGGAGAAGCAAATTGAGAAGAGGGGAGAATGCACGATTGACAGCTTTGGAAATTTTCTTGAGCTCGGCATATCGCTTTCCAATTTGTAGACCCTGTGAAACATTATTACTATTTACAGTGGCTGTTCCAATTTCCTGTAGCCCCTGGGGAGTTTCCTTGTACTTGAATTGCTGGCAAGCGGACAGCAAGGTTGTGGCAGCCGTGACGCATCCTGTAATAGCCGCTTGCTGTACGATTCCACCGGAAAGTGTTGTCAAGAATGCAAATGTGCCAAGGAGCCCAGTAGGGAAATCAATAGTTTCCGGCTCGATCCAATCCTTTTTAACCTTTGTTAGGATTCTACCGCAATGACCCATTAACATGGCTCCAATTCCGGACGATATGCCTGCCAGTGATCGCGACAATGCTCGGGTGAGCCCAAACAGGAATACGCCAATTGTAATTAATGGAGCCTTCTGAAACAATATTGTATAGTCAGACACTGAATAAGGTTAATTAGGTAGGTATTAAACTATGCACTACCCGCTTATTTTATTTACCTTGAGATCACGTAATCCATTAACGGCGCGGTATGATGTTTCATCAAGAATGACAAACACATCTTCAAACTTGTCCGCATTCTGCCAGGAAGATGCAACGTGGACAATCCGTAAAGCCACAAACGCAATCTTTCTCGCCAGGTTTATGTACATTGCTATTTCCGTTGTGGAATTGACCGCAATGGCGTCCTGAGCACATTCCCAAAGAATAAGGAAATTGTCCAGCATTGCAAGCGTATTTACCAGAAAATAGGGTATCTAATGATAATGACAACGATTGAAAATAAATAATTAGTACAAGTATATTTTATAGAACCAGCTTGCTAATTTAACTGTTGTAATTTTCCATTCTTTTTCACATACCTTTAATTGCCACTTGATTGCGTGTCCGTCAAACTTGTAAGGGACGCAACCGGCGACATTTGCACAAATAAAATGCAACTGCAGATCATGTGGCCACTTGCGCCTTGAGATTTGGATTTGTGGACCACCGGCTCCACCACCGACAGGGCTTCCTACATTTACAATTGTGCTTGATCTTTTTGTTCCCTCTACCTTTTGCTCACGCATTTTTCGGAGAATAATTTTTGGACGAACAGTGACATTAATTTTATTCGATTCTTTGGATGCCTTTCTTGAAGGGAAGGCTAATGGATGGGATCTAATACTACGCAACTTGGCTTTTGACTCGGCCATACTAAGTATTTCTAAACCCTATCTGAATCACAAAGTCTTTTAGCAATAAGTGGTGCAAAACAACTCTGACAGGGTTGGTTGTCAAAAGAGTTCTGACGCAATTTTGGACACGTGTGCAAAGTGCGAACTACTCCTTACTAGATTACTAGATTCGTGGACGTATTTTTCGCGAAAAAATAGCATGAAATGAACCGAGTTGGTAGATGATTATAACTACCTATTCAAATTTGTGGTATGGTAGAAGGAATGGTCTCTGGACATGTATTCCAAATACATAGTGTGCTCATGTTCAATATTGTGAATTGTCAATGTTTGTAATAAAGCCCATCCGTTTTGGTTTTTGTGTTATATTGCGGAAACGATATACACGTAGTATGACCTATTACTAAAGTCTTTGAAGGAATGCCTACTATATATATATTATATTAGCGCAAAAACAGTATTTTTTGACATTTTGAGCGCTCATCATCGCAATACGACAGCGGTTTGTAGGATATTGCGTGTCGAGTGATGTCGCTGAATACCTTTGGGAATGTTATGTGCGGGGTTACTATTTTATGTACCTACTACCTACCCACCTACATTTATTTGCATTTAATGAGAAGCATAGATAAAAAACACTGTGATAATGTTGTTCCATGAATGAGAAGAAGAAACAAAATTATTTTGTCCATTTTTTTGTCCACGTGCACAGTTTATTGATCCACAAGCAAGACAATAAACATTATTATATATTATATGCGTCAAAAGGGTAGCTCTTAAGCGACTATGTAAGTGACAACTTGCTGATTCCGGAGCTGTTTTAGCGAGAAGATCCAGAAAACCCGTGTGAAGACTTGTGGGAATTTGGACATGTCAGCTTTGGAACCAAATCATATATTATTATTATTATTATTATTATTATTATTATTATTATTTATGCATTATTGCCACAATCACAGAGATACAGCAACCAGCAACGGCATCATCGCTCCACTTTATCTATGTTTTATGTAATGTCATTTTATGGTGAGTGAACCATGTGTAATCCCAATTCCTGAGACTCGATCTGAACAGCTTTAAATATACTAAAATTAAAGCGACAATTAAATTCAGCCCTCGTTAATTACATATATATATTTTTTGGGGCATTCTAGCTTGTTTTGTCCCTCATGATGACGGTGTGTCATTCCATCTTGTTGACACATTTCTCTCTAATTACTTCTTATAATATAATGTTATGTTGCGTTGATACATTTTCCCACAGGAGGACATATTTCGCCTAGACGTCGTAGTTACACGAAACACAAAACCTACTGAGGAATGAGGAGCGCGATATGTACAGCACAGCGCAGCAACGGCACTTTACCTCCACCTCCGATCCGATCCCCACACTTGCAGCTGACCCCTCAGAATCAAATCATTCTAAAAACTCTGGAATGTAATTGTAGTCAAAAATATTATTGTCATTATTATGCAAATTAGTTTATGATTATTTCCCCCGTGGAAGTCCCTCTCCAAAATAGTTCATTCATATAGTTGAATCCATTAAATTAAACCTCATCTTTGACGAATGAGCCTCTTAAATGAAACAGAGAAAGGCACTTACTTACTTTGATGCATTAGACCCATTAACAATATAATGCTAGTGCAAGTACAACAACTTTGAAAAAATTCCATAATGTTTTAACATGACTAGTTTTATTTTAATGCTTATTCCTTCATGCATCTTTAACAACAACTGTTCTACATACTTGATCAGGATTTTGACAGGATATTTTCAGCCTATATATAGAGGCAGCAAGATTTACATGCATTCACAGAAGTTATTATTATTATTACTACTATTATACCTAATTTACAAAAGAACCTAACAAAACGTTTTGTATGCACTGGGTAACTAACTACTGCGATTGCGATGCAGAAAAATGAGTTGAAGATTCGATAAAACCCTCCATAAATCCCAAACATGTGTGCATGCGTAACGATGGCGAGATTTTGTAGATAGTAGATGCTTTCGACATTCCACCTGTACCTCCACCCATTTCACATCCACCTACATCTCCACCTCCTCCACCACCCCTCTATTTCCCTACATAATATGAGCCGCATAAAATTATTATGCATATTAGGCTGCATAAGGCATAATGAATGACTACAATGAGGTGGTGATGCGCTGCCTGCAGAGGTATGCAATATAATCTAATGCCTTTGTTCCTCCATACCGTTTCTGGAGCACATCCTCCTGTCTCACCTTGCCCCACCTCTAATCCATTTCAAACACAGCTAGCGGGCCGATCTCCACACTTGCAGCTGTCCTCTCTCAGGATCAAAACAGTTTGAAATAGCTCAGGAATTTGTTTTTGTAATTTTAGTAAAAATTATGCAAATTAATTTATTATTATCCCCCCTCGTGAAAGTCTCCCCCTCCAACAAAAATTGTTCATTTAGTTGACTCCACCATGCGGAGCTAGTGAGAGAGAGTGCTCCAACCACCGCAACTTTAAATTACCTCCTCCTCTTCTTTTGCGGGTGGGTACATAATAGTTTGGAGGAGTTTTGTTTTTTTGTTTGTGGTGGAGGTGGTGGTAGGGGTGGGTGGTGCGGGGAGGGTGAACTGCTTCTCGAACACCACTTTCTGCTGCAAGGTGTGATTACAATGTTTGTACAGGTTTATCTAAAATTGTGTTTTATTCCTTCTTTTTATTGTTGCTGAAGGAAGGTGGTGGAACGGACGTGGTCACATTACTCACATTCCTTAATAAAAACCCCAAAAAATGAGGAGTTTTGGCCCTTTTGTGGCTCTTCTTATCGACTGGGGCACGTCTCCTCTGTAAATATGTAATATTTTTTGTGTTCGAGTCGAGTACGTAGTGTGCCCAAATTAATTAGTGTTGTTCTCGAACCCAAACACAAACACCAAAGGAAAGTGATAATAAAAGTCAGAAATGTCGAGGTTTCAAAGGTATTTAAAAGTTTTATAGTATTTAATGTAATATATTTCCTCAAATTTGTAGTTATATAATCTAACTAACAACTAACTAATAACTAACTAATCTAAGATATTGAGTATTTATAATTTTTAATCCCATTTCTTTGGTTTTTTATAATTAATTTGAAATTGTAGTAGTGTGCCTGGAAGTTTAAAGGATCCGCAGGTGGCGGAGCTCTTTGAGCGAGAGGATCCAGAAAAGCTGTTTGAGGACTTGAGGNTTTGAGCGAGAGGATCCAGAAAAGCTGTTTGAGGACTTGAGGGAAATTGGACATGGCAGCTTTGGAACTGTCTACTTTGCTCGGAACCGGGAGACCAAGGAGATTGTCGCCATCAAGAAAATGTCCTTCATGGGGAAGCAGTCGATGGACAAGTGGCAGGATATTCTCAAGGAGATTCGGTTCCTCCGGCTTCTCAAGCATCCCAACACGATTGAGTACAAAGGCTGCTACCTCAAAGAATCCACAGCTTGGGTGACCTATGACCTTTGACCATTTTAATTTTAATAAAATTAAAATATAAAAAGATTTTGATTTAAAAAATAATTTTCATATTTTTTATTTATTTTATTAGCTCGTAACGGAATACTGCCTCGGCTCCGCCTCGGACATCATCGACGTCCACAAGTCGCCCCTCAAGGAGGACGAGATTGCTGCCATCTGCGAAGGGGTCCTCCGCGGCCTGGTCCACCTCCACTCGCTGACGCGGATCCACCGGGACGTCAAAGCGGGCAACATCCTCCTCACCGAGTCCGGCACCGTCAAGCTCGCCGACTTTGGCTCCGCCTCGGTCCACTGCCCCGCCAACAGCTTTGTCGGGACCCCCTACTGGATGGCCCCCGAGGTCATTCTCGCCATGGACGAGGGGCAGTACGACGGCAAGGTGGACGTCTGGTCGATGGGCATCACTTGCGTCGAGCTGGCCGAGCGCAAGCCGCCCTACTTCAACATGAACGGGATGAGTGCCTTGTACCACATTGCGCAGAACGAGAGCCCGAGTCTCGGCGGCTCGGGGCCCTGGTCGGAAGTGTTTCGGAGCTTTGTGGACGTCTGCCTCACCAAGAATCCGGCCGAGCGACCCACCTCCAAGCAGCTACTCACCCACCCCTTTATCGGCAGGCCGAGACCGGCCAATGTCCTCTTTGAGCTGATTTCTCGAACCAAGGCGGCGGTACGGGAGCTGGATAACCTCAATTATCGGAAAATGAGAAAGATTCTGATGGCGGATGCGTGGGAAACGGAGAGCACGAGCACTCTTGGGGACACAGACTGTAAACCACAAATAATAATGAAATTAAGTTTCAGAACACTGTTCTGAAATAACATCTTCTGATATTATTAAATTATTTTTTTCTTTCCCTTTTTTCCAGTGGACGTGGACGAAGTGACCGGAGAAGACAGCAGCAAGAGCAACAGCATCGCCTCCGTGCAGTCCGCTGGGATTTCCGCCTCCTCCAAGTCATCCTCGACGAATTCCACCCCACCCATACATTATCGAGGTGACCACCGGGAGCGGGACCGGGGTGATGACTCTCGTGGTGCCAATCACTTCACGACGACGACGCCCACGCCACCTCCTCTCATGCCAAGAACTCGCCCTTCCGCCGCCGCATCATCATCATCGCACTCCACCTCCTCCTCCGTCATAGAACCTCCCAACCTCCTTCTTGCTCCCAACAACTTTGCCACCATTCGCACCACCTCGATCCTCTCCCGCCAGGCAAAGGCGCACAACTCCCAGGAGGACATGTACGAGCAAATGAGTCGCTACAAGCGGATCCGGAGGGAGCACCAAGGCGCCCTGCTCAAGCTCGAGGAAAAGTGCCGTCTGGAGATGGAGACTCACCGGAAGCTGCTCGACTCGGAGTACGAGGCCCTCCTCCAGACCTTTTCCAAGGAGCTGGAAAAGCTCCAGGTGCGTCACCAGACGGAGCTCAGCCTCAACATCAAGTCGAATCAGGGGGCGGAGAAGGCGCTCACAAAGGAGATATTGGCGCGGCAGGAGGTGGAGCGCAAGAATTTCGAGGTCCATAGCAAGCGGGAGTATAAGCAGAGCAAGGAGAGGTGGAAGAAGGAGTTGAGTCAGCAGGGGCAGGGAGGGCCAGGGGGCCAGTCTACCTCAAAATGGCAGCGGGAGGCGACACTTCAGTAATTACGAATAGCATATAAAAATAATAAATATAATATTTCATATCTCAAGGAAAAATATTGAATTTAAATATATTTTTTGTTGTCCTTGTTATTTTTTTGTAGGAGTCAAAAGGATAGTCTGAAGGCACATGAGCAGCAAGAGGAGGGCTCGAATGATAAAGAATCAAAAGGACTTTTTGGATTTCGAAGTGAGCAAGTTCCGGAGGGGGAAACTCCTCGTGTACCACCAGCTTGAGCAGGATCTGCTTTGCGAAGTGAGAAAAACTATAAAAAATATATAATAAAAATAAATCGACGACAAAATATCGTATCGTGTCCCCAGTTATCCTCCATTTTCATTACGTCTTTTTGTTTCTGCAGGAGCTTAACAGGCGTTCATCATCAACTGGAGCAGGCTCACAACATCCTCCTGCACCAGCACGAGACCACCCAGGAGCTGGAGTACAGCCAACAGCGGGCCGTCAACTCGCTGAGGGAGGAGCAGGTCAAGAAGCTCCACCAAACGGAGCTGAGCAACCAGACGGAGTACATGAAGCGGGCCGAGTCGGAGCTCAAAAAGAAGCACGCCCTGGAGCTGAAGCAGCAGCCAAAGAGCCTCAAGCAAAAGGAGATCCTTATCCATAAGCAGTATCGGGAGACGTGCAAGCTCCAGACGGTCCAGTACAAGGCGCTCAAGGCCTCGATCCTCGCCTCCAGCTCGACTCCGCCCGAGGAGCTAAAGCAGGTGGCCAAAAAGCTCAAGGAGGATCATAGGAGGAAGCTGGCGCTCGTGGGGGAGCAGTATGAGCAGAGCATTGCGGAAATGTTGCAACAGCTAGTCGGTAAGTAAAATCTTTTTTTTTTCTTTTTTTTTTATAAAAAAAAGACTTCATTTCGAATTAATTTTTATTTTTTATGAGAATTTAACTAATTTTACGATTTTAAAAATTAATTTATTATAGATTCAACTGGACGAGTCGCAGGAAGTGGAGGCGCAGCAGCTGAAGGAAAAGCTCGAGAGCGAGCTCGAGATATTGATAGCATATCAGTCGAAAACGAAAATGCAAGCGGAGGCTCAACGGGATCGAGAGAGGAGGGAGCTGTCAGAGAGGGTCTCTGTTCGGAAAAATCTGCTGGAGCGGAAGGTGAATAATAATAATAACAAATATAGAATATAGCCATTTCCCAAAATGTTATATTTAATTATATTTAAATGATAAATGGTTTTCAAATGTATGTTTCAAGATGAGGGAGGAACTCCAGCAATTTGCAAGTGAGCGAGCAGAGCGCCTCCGACTCCTCCAAGTGCGCCAAAATCGGGAGCTGGAACAGTTTGACGAGGAATTTGCGCGGCGTGGATTTCGGTAATAAGTTTCTAGCAATATCCAATGCCGGGGTTTTTACCTATTTTGTTGTTGAAAAAAATATACTATAATAAAATGTATAATTCCTTTTTTTCGGGCAATATTGCAATAGTGCACTCGGGACAGAGCCACCACCGCCACCACCTCCGCATTCGCATGGCACGTACCACCACAAGCCGGCGGATCATCACGCCAATAAGTCAGTCAACAGATGAATTGTGTGAATTCTCTCTAATAATTTTGGTGCTTGATTGAATGATGATTGATTACCTACGATTACTTACATATATTATAAATATATATGAATAGCGAGCAAGTGTCAGGATCGGATATTTTAAAAAAAACAACTTAAAACTAAACGTTTTATATTTATTATTATGTATTATTATTATTATTGTATGCAAAACAAAATTACTAAAAAATTAGGATACACAACAAGGCTGTAATTGACTTTTTTCTGTATTTCGGGAAAAAATGAAAAAAAATAATTGCATTAAAAATCTACAGGTAAATACATTCCTCTCTAGTTTTAAGAGAACTGCCAAAAAAACAAACTCAAGAGTTTGAAGACATTATTATTATTTATTTTGTATTACGGGTAATAATGGTAATAATTAAATAATTAACAAATTGCGGAAAGTCTCATCGTCTCGCTCTCGGATGACGACGTCACGTGTGCTAAAATCCTCCAGTGGTTTTTTTGCACAAGAAATATAACGCAGTTTAGTAGTGTTTCAAATGAATATAATGCAAATTTACTTATTTTTTTAAGGGAAAAAGTTTATACTTAGCTTTTTAGCCTTTTGATTTATTACTATAGGTTCTTAAAAGTAATTAATTAGGTTAAAATTAGTATTTTTACTTTTTGCGTATTTCCTCGCCATCATCATCATTTCCGTCGTCGTCCACAAAAGGGACAAGAGGAGGAGGAGGAGTGTGGAGGTGGACTCGAGATAATATAATGCCGTACCTAATTAGTAAATTACACAATCAACAATTGTTGTTTTTTTTAGTTTTCAATACCATATCTTAGAATCTTGAAGACAGTTTGATTTCGAAGTATCTGTTTTGTTTTCTAATATTTAAAAAAAAGAAAAGATTTCATATCAAAGTCGTGTTGCGTGAGTTGTGTTGTGACACTAACATGCGTTGTAGGTAGTAGTTGTCCTGCTAGTTCGGCTAACCGATGTCCACCCCCGGTGAAGTACCTTGATCCTCTTGATCCGCCCATGGGTTCAATGTCGTCAGTATCTTAGAATCTTGAAGACAGTTTGATTTCGAAGTATCTGTTTTTTTCTAATATTAAAAAAATGATTTCATATAAAAGTCGTGTTGTGTTGTGACACTAACATGCGTTGTAGGTAGTAGTTGTCCTGCTACTTCGGCTAACCGATGTCCACCCCCCGTGAAGTACCTTGATCCTCTTGATCCGCCCATGGGTTCAATGTCGTCAGAATCAGTAGTCCTGGAGGAATTGCGGAAAGGATAGAAGCAGCATGATGATGATGATGGTGGTGGTTAAAAAGTCTTCGAGCTTGAGTATTTCTGATTTCTGAATACCTATATGCAAAAGTTAAAAGTGTTTTAATCGTCAGCGTTTGTGATTATTATATATATAACACAAAGTAGGTATATTTTCTTACGTGTAATAATGGGCTTGTGTCCCAGGCTGACGATGAGACTGAGAATCACTCGCTTGTATTTCCCTTTCCCACCTCCAAAACTTTTTTTGTGAAAACTCTCCTATCATGCTCCTTGCTTGAGTTGAATCCGAGTCTTGTCTACTACTACACCTTTGCGATTGATGGCATTTGAAGGCCCAACTGACGAAGAGTGAGTGAGTGAGCGGTCCTTGGCCGTGGACTGCGGCCAAGTGGGAGAGGAGGAGCGAGAGGAGCGGAGCTCCGGATGGGAAACGCCGTGTTCATTTCCTCACGCACAGGCGTGCCTCCTCTCCCCGGAGTGGAGGAGGTGGTGCTGTCTGACTAGTCTGAGGCCCGCCTCCCGAGTGACGAGCCCACGACGGTGGTGGTTTAACTGCCACCTTGATCACGTTTTTCTAGTTGATTTTTTGTTGCCAGCCAGCCGCCGCCTTCTTCTTCCTACTTGTGGTTTTTTCCTTGGAACTAGCTGGTCGGGAGTGTGGGCCACCTCATTTTCCATGTGGGCCCTGAGCGAGTGAGTCCTACTTCTTGAAACTTCTCGAATTCGCACCTGAACACTCCAACCGAATACTTTGTCGTGTAGCTCGCACCACAGGTGAAACACAGGTGGATCTTTTTCACCCTCCAGAGAAAGGTGGGGTAGTGGGACTTTTGGTGTCAGCGCAATCCGGCGGCCCCGTTTGCAAAAAACATTTCCACGCGACTGATATTATTGGTTGACATCCCTGTGGTTGACTGGGCGCCGTTTCCTGACAAATCCTTCGTCGGGTTGGCAGTGGAGTGGAGGGAGTCTCGGATAAGCGGTGTAGGGTCCTCCTCCTTGACCCTATGTTCGAGAA
>JAANSN010003263.1:0-19395 GCA_036850665.1 Dicranocentrus wangi | reverse complement strand
GGAGCTTCCAAATGTAATCAAGGATGACAATTATGACACCACTTTCCAGCAATACCGGCTACTTCCCGAGCCTGTGTCTTTCCTCCCTGGAGATCAACTCTTGCTTGGTACAACAAGCGTTCTCCAAAAATGGAAAAATACACTAATTTGACAATTTTTTAAAAAAAATTTGGAATGAAAAGTAAATTAGATTTTTTTGTATTATATAGATTGCACCTACGACACCACCTGGACAAACGTGTCGGTTCTCAATGGATTTTCAAACCGACAGGAAATGTGCCAGTCGTGGGTCATGACCACCAAACGCATCCCGACCTTCTCCTTCTCCAGCAAAATCCCAGACACCAAAGTGCTCAACTCCATTGGGGTCTCCAACCTGGCTTGGGATATGAACACGGGGGATAAGCTAATCACGGCTCCACCACTGTTGAAAGGGACCCTCCTCCAGGATTACTCGGATGGGGTGGTGGAGTGGCGGAAGGAGCTCCGGAGTCACCTCCAGCAGGACATGTTGTTGACTTCTCCTCAAGTTGGATCATGTCCCAGCAATGTGGCCACGCCTGGCATGGATTTCTACAACATACCTGTTGTGAGCAAAGCTAGCACCGACTCCGCAAAGATTTTTACGCTGGGTGGAGGATATGGGATGGAGAGCCCTGTTGGTGGAGCCGTAATGCAACTGCCCGCCTTGCCAGGTGGAGTCACCCGTGCGGCTGCCTACCCATTTAATCCGGCCCCTTTTATTGAAGTTGGCAAATGTTCTAAAAAGTGAGGATGGGAACAATTCAATGTGAAACTCAAGTGGGGTTTACTTATTTTGGGTTAGTGTTACGTTTAGCGGTAAAAACAGTTTAAATTTATTTTTGGATTCTGAAAAATAACGACGTCAACAAATACTTAGTTTTTAGAATTGGCATGTGAATCAGTTTTTTATAGCTAGGTGTATGATGTTGACGCATAATAATTTTGTTTGTAAACTGTTGGATTCACCCTCAGACTAGACATGTATGACACTTTTAACTTCATGTGGAGTTTTAATTTCATGCAATAAAAATTGTAATTACTTCCAGAAATTTTGCGGATTACTCAGCATCACACCCAAGTATAGTCTAGTTGGGGCGGGAGGCGAAAATTTAACGTTTTTTTTGCTCCATATTTTAGCCTAAAATGTGACTAAGGAGCATCGATTTTAGACTCCAGCCACCAAATCGCAGCTTCTAAAGTCTTGTCTTTAAAATCTAATTATATAACGAGAATTTGAATTTGAATGGTTTTTGTCCCGGGGGCAAAATCTGCAAGATATCCCTGATTTTTTTCAGAGCGCTCCAGAACAAAGTTTCTGGGTTAGCTTAATTTTGTTTATGCAATAGAATATTATTGAAAAAGAGCTTTAAAAATTACTGAAAAATCTGGATAAACGGATCAGCAGAGAAAATCGCTGAAAATTTAGGAAGGATAAGCACAACATCGTCAACATCCCTGTCCCAGCTTGCTCTGAGGAAGTCATGGATTTCCAAAAATCCTTGGACCGACGCTCTCATGTGCAAAATAGAAAAGCTAATAAGTGAAAACAAAAATTAAGCCATTTCAAGCACTAAAATTCAAGGCCTGCTTTCCTTTTAACCTCCAACATCCAAGTGTGGCGAAATTGTGTAGTAAACATATTTTAATCTTAGGTAAATAACTATTTTTATGCTGGCTTATAAGCCAGTTTGGGTATTATGCCATTTCACGTATTGACAATATTGATGGAAAGTGATGATCTCATATGTGACTGGAAGGAGTATCATGATTGAAGTATAAATTCAGAATAACAAAATTTCATTATTTTGTATATAATTCCACAAAAAAATTATTTTTTCCAACTTCCAGAGGGGGGCACGGCTGAACTGCTTCAAAACGGCTGAAAATTTGCTTTGTCAAGGATATCATCAACATTATGAGCGGCTCAAGTCGACCTATATATATACCGACAAAACGTTTTGACCTTTTGACTCTTTCAGACTGACAACAACAACTACTCGAGTTCGAAAAAAACTTCTCCTGTGACGTGACTAGGGAGCAGGAGTCCCTTCTTGTCATCAAAAAATACATAAATTCCCAATTTCCCGATTCGTAAAACATGTTCAAATTGACTGTATTTGAATTATTAAGCAGAATACTAGATGGCCGAGCTTCCTGTAGCTAAGTAACAAGTTATTCCTATATTTTATATTCCAATTCTCTGTGACATGTCTTCTTTTCGGTGAGAAACTAGTAGTAGCTGGAGTCTTTATTACTATTTTTTGTCTAATTTGTAAAACAAGACTATAGTAGGCACTAGGCAGCAGGTAGGAAGAACCAACTGGATGGCCACATAATAAGTATATACGTTGATTGGTTGATTGATCTCAAATTCAGCATGAAAATACAAATACAGTAAATTTAAAATGTTTTCCCAAGATTCCCAATTTATCGCCAACTTAATCTTAATTTATAATGTTTTTCTGACCTGGATCCTCTTGAAATAAAAAAAATAAAATGAACTGGTAATAGTTTGTAAATGAGAAACATGTATTGTAAATTGAAAAAAAACAATAAAACAAACAAGTTTATTGAAAAATTTTCAATTACGGATTCGTGATGATGACGACAGTATGTAGTACCAGCAGGCAGGACGAGAAAAGCTTATTTTTTTATGTCACTCATTCCGGAGCGAACGAGTATGTACTTGTCAGTCTTTGAATCAAAACTCTTGCTGGTAAAACAATTTTACCAACAAGGGTTTTGATTTTACTAGAAATATTTTGTGAGACTCTCAAAATGTTGACTCCCTTGACCAAATTAGCTTTCAAGCTCACCCCCCTCCTCTTTGGCTATCTCCCATCATTTCCGCTCTCATGGGATGATTCCGTGGAGAGGCTGGTTCTAAGCAGGTCAAAGAAGGTGTGGGCACTGTACACAGTCTCCATGACCATGTATCTAGTTTGTGGAGTAGGGGCCGCCATCGTTTTGTTCAACCACTACTGGCTCGTCAAATCCAGGCATTTGGAGTTTTCATCAATTTTTGTCCTATGCGTGGCCGTCTTTGGGGGGCTAATTGTGATTCTGCTGTGGACCATATTCGCGGTAGCCGGAGACGATGCAGTATTTGGATGGACCTTATTATGGCGGCAGGATCGGGAGCTGAGTCGAAGTAATCAGTATAATTTATCCGTATACAACTTGAAGCAAAAGACGCCTATGAATCCTGACACTTAATGCAGGCATACTTAAATAAATATTTAAATAATCGTTCTTTTGCAGGATATATGCCGCCAGAAGCATTGGATGAAGCTGGCGAGTTGGCAGATTCGGGATCCGACTACCTTGGGCTGGGCTTGTGCGCCACGATCATTTTCGGCAGCATGAGTCCTCTTCCCGTCTCCCTCTTTTTGATTACCATGGACTGGGACATTACCTACTTTCTCATTGATGAAATAGCGGCGGATCCGGAACACAGGAGTGCCTGCCATCCTGCTGTTGACCGTGGGGCGAATCCTCTTTATCGCATGGGGTGTGGCCGAATTCATGAGGTCCATGTTTGCCACCCTGCTGGTCCTTCACGCCAATGTTCTCGCCATGGTGAATTGTCTCAAGTTTCTACCGAATACATTTGAGGAGCCAGACTACTTCCTCAGCTCCTACCTCAAGGGCTTCACCGCGATTCGGATCATGGAAGGCTTCTCCTCCCTAGTCTATTTTGTGCTGCTAACAACTGCCTACTGGGGACTCGTCGTCGGATTCTGGATATGCATCAACGGCCTTGGGAAAATATCTGTTCCGGTTTACGGGTTGGTGGCACTGGTCACTCTGATCGGGTTCGGGACCTTCCTCTTTATCGTCCTTCAAGCCAAGCAAGGCTGCGAGATGGCCAAGGAGATTGTGCCCAAGATGCTCCTTTTGGCGGAGCTGGAGGTCGTCCGAGTGAAAACCAGGAAGGCAAAGTATGTCTGGAAGAGGGTGATGGCACTCCAGTCGGGTCATGTGTACTACGGGCCATTCTTCCCCATGGAGCCCGAGTTTTATGTGGAAGTCGTTTATAATTTGATGGGTCGGGTTACGGATGCAGTGCTAATGTTTCCGTTGTAAGTAAGTGAGACAATGCACACAAGGAAGCATATTATTAATTAGGTTGATGGTTTTTTAATAATAATTTAGTAAATAAATATTAGGTTACGTTGTTGAATATAATATTGTTGGAGTTCATCATATCAAATGTAAAATTTCAAAAATATAAAATGCTTAGCAATATGTAGTTATAATATGTGTTTGTTTTGTTGTTGTTTTTTGTATGTACACAATATATTAAGTAAATTGGCGCACTGTTAAATTAGTAATATATAAATTTATAAGTAAATATATATTTCTTATTGTTAGGTTAGCAAGTTGAATTTATGTTAGTGTTCATAATATTGTGTAAACAATAATTGTTACAATACCATGAGTTATTACAGTAGTAGTTATTATTAGTGTTAACTTCGCCAACAGTGTTATTGATATAATATTATTACACATGTTGTTGATTGAAAATAATATTTTTTAAGTTAATCAACATCAGACACACACACGCCTTTTTCCTGTTCTTATCCCCCTATTCATTTTGTCTACATATTTAACGAAAAAATTGTAGTTGGTTTCAATATTTTTGTTCGATCTCCAATTCTTCATTATCTTACCCAATTAAATGGGTAAGGTAAGTAGTAGGAACTCCATATTTTTTGTTCTTTGGATTTTTATGCCTACTAAATTTTAGATTTAAAATAAGAGTAGTATTAAAGATGGATGGAGTGTATGTATGTAGTAGCCGAGCGGTTGTAATTGTGGAATATGGTTGTCAAATATTAATACATATTAATTTTTTCCAATTTTGTATATATGTATATATTTCTTTTACATATTTTGTCTTCGTTCGTGCTACTACAAAGCAGCCAACTACTAGTTCTTACTTAAGATAAATGAGTGTGGCGGAATTCATTTTCCCGTATGTATGCCTCGGACTATTACTGCTTTACTGTTTTCCTCACAAGCAAATAAATTGGCAATTGGGCAAAACATGTGCAAATTGATTGTGTTTGTACTTCTCTAGCTGGATTACCTCATTCAACAAACGTCCATTAGCCTTTTTTGCTATGGTCCCCTACATATATGCATAATAGGTATGTCTGCTTGTCAACAATAAAATCCCTACATATTAGTTTATCGAAGTTCGAGGACTTGTCAGTGTAAATTGGGAAATAAAATTACATAAATATGCTATTGTTGAGCTTCAAGCGAAAAGCTATCTGGGTTAATATCCACCCGAGGTCAAAGCTTTATTATAAAACTTAATTTAAATAAATTTCGTAGTGAAGTAATTGATACTAGGGAAATATCATGCCAAGCCTACACAAACAATAAAGCTTACAGCCAAATGCTAAAAATTCTTACAAGCAGGTTAAACACTTATTTTCTGTATGAATTAATACATTCTTGTATTTTCTCCCTTGCATGATATTATATCCCGTATTGAAGCCCACTTTCCCCCTTCATTCAAGTCGTCACAAGCTCAGCAACACATGCATCATTATAACAAGTAAACCTCGGCCAACTTCGGCATTCAACATTTGTTCTCTACAGTCCTTTCATTCATGATGGTTTTATTGCGAACAAACTGTTAAAGATCATCGTAGATAGAAAGATAGAATAGTTTTATTTCAATCCGGTTTTAAAGGCTCAGTCATTATCACAATGTTTGCTATTATGCCCTAACCGAGTCAGCATAAATACATTCATACTGCTAAATATCATTCCAAGAAAGGCAAAGGACAATTGACTCACAATCAGTCAATTCCACTGACAAGCTCAGTCACCTCCAGCAGGACATGTTGACTTCTCCCCAAGTTGGATCATGTCCCAGCAATGTGGTCACACACCTGGCATGGACATTTCTATAACATACATGTAGTGAGCAAAGCTACCACCGACTCCCCAAAGACTTTTGCGTTGGGAGGGGATTACCGGAAGCCTGTTGGAGAACCCCCAATCCTGTGTGTCCTGCAAACCCGAGCAGCCTACCCTATCAAAGCGCTCCCTATCCCTAACCCTCTTACTGAAGTTAGGAAATGTCCTAAAAAGTGAGGATGGGGAAATTCAATGTGAAACTCAAGTGAAGAATAATTATGTGTTATGTTAGAAGTTTAAATTTATTTCAGGATATGAATAATATTGACAAAAAGATTAGAATCGGCTTGATCACTTAAAACAAACAACTTGTGCAGCAAACAATATTATGTCAATGTGAAGTGGAGGCATTATTATTTCATGTAATAAAAATGCTGAAATATCAGCAGCACAAAAAAATTAACAACATTTTTCTATAATTTTATATACAAGTTCCAAAAAATCGGAGTCATCATTGCTTATTCCTTACTATGTCGGAAGGCTCAATTTATTAACCCGTAGCATTGCAAATCAACTTGTGATTCAAAATTTTCCAATCAGACACTTGGCAGGAGCGGGAGCAATACCGTGCAAATTTGCATTTTGAGCAGGTGTGTTGAGCATTCTCCTCCCCGCAATATCTGCACATGTTCTTCTCGACTCCAATGTCATCCCCATAAATTATCGTTTTTGGGTCGTCAACACGAACCCCCCAACTCAAATCCATCGCAGCAATCCGCATGTACGGGTTCATTATGGCTAATCGACACCCGAACCTCAGCCCTTTGAGCGCATCCTCCTTGTTTTGATGAACGTTGTACACATAGAGTCGGGCGACCTCTCCATTCTCGTCCTCCGCCACTAAATGAACCGAGGGTAACCCCAGGAGGGGCTCATCAATTATGGTCAGACTTAAAATCCGACTGTCATACACGACATCCTTAATGGGAGGCATCATTTCCTCGAGCGTGATCTTCCTCAACTCTGAGAGTGGCTTATTTGGCAATCTTTGAACCAACTTGGGTTGCACTGTTGTGGTGGTAATCCGGAACATGATGTTAGGGTCATCCTTGACGGATGATCGTGAGTTGTTGAATGCCCGGTGGAGGTTATCCCGGTGCCGTTTGATGATCTCAATTCTTCTAGGATCTTGTAAATGTAACTTGTGGTGGGATACGGAGGATACCGTTGTTGTTGGTGGTGGTGGTGGTGGCTGCTCGTAATCACTTTTCAAAGTTTCGCAATCTCCCTTCTGTATATTCAATTCCAATTCCACGTAGAGCTTTGCTGAGGAATAATAGGGTAAATGACATGATAATTGCACTGCCTCGGCCTCTTTTCCAAGCTCATAATGATATTTCATTTTCTCAAGCATCATTATTTTCCAACTGGGCTCCTCATTGTGTTTTGAGCCGATAAAAGATTCCGAGTTGCTATCATGATGATAATAATATGATTGTGCAACACTGTAATGGGCCTCCGGCAATTTTCGATGATCCCTCGGTGCGCTCCTTATAAACTTGCTATATGCCTCACGACAGTCCTCCCGTGTGCCTTCCTTTGAAAGTCGGAGATGAACGGCGGCGGAGTAAAGTAGCTCAACGTTCCCCGGAAAACGTTGGAGACCCTTGCGCACAACTTCGAGGCCAAGCTTGTATTTCTTGGCCTTGCCATACTTGTTTGAAACTGCTTGATAAAAGTGAACCTCGTCCGGGTAGCGCTTCATCCCTTCCAGGCCAACTTGTATGGAGTAGTCGTAGTGGTTGCTTCGGGAGCCACAGGCGATTGCATAGCAGAATCTAATTTTCTTGTCAAGCTCACTCCGCTCAGTTCCATGCTGCGAGAGAGCGGCTTCCAGAAATGAAGCGAGCTCAGGGTACATCTCCTGAGGGAGTCCGAAAATGTGAGACTCGAGACAATAACCGGTGTACAGGGTGTCTATAAGCCTATTAATTTGCAGCGAATCCGAAAGCGCTGGTGGACCTCTACCCCAAAGCTCGATAAATTGATCATTCGCAATCTGCGTTTCCATAATGTTTCTTGCCGTTTTCGAACCTCGCAGACTTTTTTGTAAAATCTCTTGACTGTCAATAATGGCTCCTGCCTGTCCAGGCCACTTTGTCGGAGGATTGCTACCAAACCCCCCTGCCACGTTTAATTCTCTCATAACTTCAATCACCGAGCTCGTTTCTGGACTACTGATGGTGGCGGCGACCAACCGTTCCTGTCGCTCCAAAAACGTGAGTCCGCGAATCCCCAGACCGTGCTTCTTTTCGAATTCCAAAAGGGGGCCTTCCAGTGATTTTCGACGCTGTTGAAGTTGTTCCAGGCTTTGAATCACTACCCTTCTTTTGCTAGCTATTTTCTGATCTCCTAGCTCAATTGCTGTTTCAAACATGCGGCGGGCCATGCTAGGCTCCATGTTGTCGACGTAGTAGTTGTACAAAAACTTGGCTGCGCTGTGATTCTTTGCCTCCACCGCCAATTTCCAGTATTGCACCGCCAGCTTGTCATTCCGCTGCTCCACTCCTTCCCCCGTGCTGTACATAATGGCCAAGTTGTTGGCTGCGTTTCCGCACCCATTGTCTGCGGCCTTTTTGTACCATCTCGCGGCTTCCGAACTGCTTTGGGGCACGCCCACCCCCTCCTGGTACATGAGTCCCAAGGAGTGCTGTGCTCCATACACGCCGGCGTCTTTGAGCTGCGTACCGTCCCCTGTCGTAATAATTGGGGGCATGGCCGCGGCTTTCCGCAACAGCTCGAGAGCGTACGGAATGTCCTGCTTGACCCCTGCCTTCCCACTCTTGAGCAACGACGCCAAATTAAAAATCCCTTCAGCGTTTCCTGCCTCCGCAGCCTTAGCATAATATCGGGCAGCCTGAGTTGCGTCCTGTTCCACATTCCAGCCCATCAGGTACTGGTGTCCTGTGGCAACATCGGCCTGCCCAACTACTATATCACTCATCATGCTGCTTATCTTTAGAAACATTTCCTCCGTCATCGGCTTTCCAGTTTCGTCCGTGAAATGCTGGACTCGTTCCGCTAAATTCATTGGCATCTTGCGCGGATCCAAATGTTCCTCTCTCTCAATAATTCCTTCCAACAGTTTAGTCGCGTTCAGAATCTCCCTAACTCGAGTTTCACCTGGGGAAATTGCCAGTGCGCGGGTGAAGTGCTGAATGGCTCCATCAAGGCCACCTTTTTCTTTTAAAACTCGGCCCATGAGTTCATGGGCCTTCCAAGAACTTTCATTAAGTTTCATCGCGGTTTCAGCATCTTTTTGAGCTTGATCAAGGTATCCATCTCCTCCACCAGATCCCGAAACGCCGTTTCCATTTTTGGACAACAACGCCAGGTAGGATGCCGCCCGTTTTTCATAAATCCTGCCCTGATCCACAGGCAAAAGGTTAGGGAGGGTTAGGGCGTCGTTGTAGAAGCCGATGGCTTCCTTGTACCGCTCCTGGGAAAACTCTTGGTCTCCCTTGGAGTGGAGTCGAGCTGCTTGTTCCAAAGTGGACGCATCTGAAGTTATTCCAGGCTGGTTGATTAGCTTTGTTATTTCATCTTCACGTAGTCCGAGAGATATCAAGTTGTCTTTGAAACTATTTTCAAACTGTTCGTATTCACTCAAGCTCACTTTCTTTAAGGCATTGTGTGCAACTTGATTTCTCAAATGCGTCAAGTTGCGGATTGCAGTGGCCTCTGTTTTGCTAACAAGGTTGGGCTTTCGGGATTTAAACACAACAAGGAGAACCTTTGACAAAAGTGAAATGTCCCATTCCTCCAGGCACCCTTGTTGGATAAGGCTCTTTTGGGCAGGACCGGAATTGGTGTAGACTTGTTTTCCTATCCCGTTTATAAAAGTTTGACTACTGGGCGCCGCCCCCGCCGCGGTTGACCAGTCATTCCCAGTCAACTTTTTCCACTTGTGTCGAAATAGGGCCTGCAAGGACTGACAGGATAAGCGAATAAGATTATCCGTCTTGTGATAGTATTCCTCCTCTGATAATTGTTGGGGTTGTGCCATCTTATCATCAACCTCCGCTTTCAAATCTTTCTGGATGGAGGGAAGAAAGTGGAATAAAAATAATGTGATTAGGAAAGCGCATCATCAATAATAACTATATATATATCTCTCTCTCGAGTTGTTTAAGATATATATATATAATTAATCCTTAATTAAAGTTTAACGTTTTAGCCTGTCGGTCTACCTCCTCTTTAAATCAGCAAAGCAAAGTTGTATAATTTTTTACAATTTATTCAGGACAGCACACTCCTCGCCGTAAAAAGCGTCTTTTGTGTGAGATAGTGTTAACTAATGTGAACTACTTACAACAGTTTTGGACTGACAAGAAAGCACTACAATTTGGATTGAGTTAACTCAATTTCGAATTTGTATATGATGGTGTGACCTTCAAATTAGAAGGTGTTATTTACCTCTCTTTACTTGCTAGTTGACACATGATTCAACAAAACAGCAAAAAATGTAATAAACTGGAATTTGCTCAAGTTTTTGTTTGGTAATTTTTACATTGATTTTTTACCCTATTGACTTACAAGACAAGATGATTCTCTTCTAGACCTAGCTGTAATGGTATTATTCGAATTTGATTATAACGCAGAAAACCGAAACAGGATTAAGGTTTTGTGCAAATCTTTTTTACCATGGGCTCATCTCATCATGTGGGATATTAGGATACGGCTGCCTGTTAAATATATCAATACTGCCTTACCACCGAGGTAATTAGCAACCTACCTTGTGTGTACCAATGTATCAAAATTTTACTTCAGAGTAGTCCACAAAATATTCGTTTGCATGATGAACTTACTTATGTATATACTTTACATTTTGGTCTTCGTCATCGTCAGACACAGACAGACGCACGTAAGCATATCTAAAAATAGATTTGCTACATATATATTTATAATATACGCAGCAACAGAGTAGTATTATATGCACTTGTTGCTGATATCCTACACCATATCCAGAATCTTTTTTTCAACTTTTATATTAAATACATTAGCTGCATAGCAAACCTCGTCACGTCACGACTACTAGCCTTTCTTTCTTCATGAAAGAAATATAGATCTTCTTCATTTCACGTTTTCTTCTTGTATTCAGCGCGGTCGCGTGTGCTGCATCCTCATAGCTATTAAAACATATATCTGCTCGGAGTTTGGAGAGTGCTGACGATGAGTTTCAGCAAAAAAGGGTCACTGTACTGATGAGTTTCTTAAAGTACAACTTAAGTATATATTATAATTCTTATTATGTTACCTATCCCAATTACCAATATACCATTTCATGAGTACTACTCGCCTCTAGCACACTTTTCTAAAAACAAGTAACAACAACAACCTTGTTTTATTTGAAGACTGGGTGTGATACTAAACAAACTGTGTGGTACAGTATATTATTTATTTTATTGCAACAGTAATCAAAAGTTTAAAGATAGAATACACTACAGTGTGCAAAGCTTGAAATTGCAAGGGCTATAAAATGTGTGCATACCTTTTGAAGTTGTTCCAGTTCGAGATGACTGATCACCTATCTTCAATAATATCACCATTGTTTTGAAATGTCGGTCAACCGAAGTAAGTATAAAATTTAATGGTAATTACGGCATAAAAAATTCAACACATAAACATTTGTGAAATAAAAGTGAAGGCGTATGACTGACGAAAGCCCAGCATTTAAAAACCACCTAATAATTTTAGCAACATGATCCGGCTGTGTATTCCTGACGAAATCCTATATACATATACAAATATCGTCAAAGCACAAATTTGTTCATTCATTCATCAGCAGCAATAGGAAAGAGTAAGAGGCGTGGGCATGAGGTTATCATTACGTATTATCCGTCACTTAAACATCATTGGAAACATGAAACGAATCTCATCGTGCGAGGTTGTCGTCCAACAAAACCACGGATGCGACAGCAGATTTAAGCATGATATTATGCGATTGCATAATATATAATATGTGATAAAAAAACAATGATGCGGATCAGGATAATTTCTGGGATGAGAAGAAGGTAGGAAAACGACTTTCGGACGCGACAGCAGATTTAAGCATGATATTATGCGATTGCATAATATATAATATGTGATAAAAAAACAATGATGCGGATCAGGATAATTTCTGGGATGAGAAGAAGGTAGGAAAACGACTTGTGTGACCTTCACCACTTCTGCTGAGTATGACGTTGGTGATGTTGTATTATTTTATATATATATATTTTAGCTCTTGATTGACTAAGAAAGGAATGTGATTCGAGCCTAATGTATGTGATTTAGAGAATAACAAAATATATTCTGAAGTAAAATGTAGGGATAGGATAAGAAATTGCTGGAAAGAGCTGAAACAAGTTTGTATCTCGTTTTGCTCGTGAGTGACGCATGTTTTTCTTGATTTTTGAATGGAGCTGTGAGAAAAATGACCCCATAATATATTTTTTTGCAAACAACTCGAAAACAAGATTGACCCAACTTTAACCCATTCATATATTTTTTTACAAATATGATCTCTTCATTTCAGTCATGTTTTTCTATTGGAAACAAAAAAAATTCTCAACAACACAAACAATATGACGTATATGAATGAATACAATTTATGGTATAAAATAGTTGTGAAGTTGAGGAAAAAGCATTAGTATTGCCGGTCGACGCATATTAGGAACAACGCAGATTAATATATTCCAGAGACCAGACATATATATTATCTTTCTCTTTTCTTCTACAAATAAGTATTTCTTAAAACAAAACTCCCATTTAGAGATTTGTTCCATATTCTAAAATGTGGGAAGTGTCCAAAGTAGTCCATATTATTTTGCTGTTGATAATATGTCAAAGTTGGGCAATCTTGGGGAATAAGGAAAAGGATCGGAATGATACTTCATCCTCCTTCCAAAACGTGTCTCCAGCAGCTCCAGCATTTAACATTATCCCAACTAATACTACTACTACTTCATTTCATGGAAGGGCCGTGCTGGATGGTAGGAAGGGAAGATATATTCTCGAGTGGACCATGGACATGGAGAAAAGCCGGGCATTCTTCAACATCACCGCTAAAACGACCGGCTGGGTGGCTCTGGGTCTGACAGAAAGGGGATCCATGAGTGAGGCTGATTTGGTCATTGGAGGGGTCAGGGTTGACGGACAAACTTATCTCTCGGTGAGTGTCGTCATTGTGGTTACAGAAAAATATAATTATGATAATAAGCATAACTCGTTTTATACTTTTTTTCAGGATATGCATACAGACTGCAAAGGAGGAAACCTGAGCGCTGATGGAAGCCAAGACTGGAAGTTGTTTGAAGCTAGTGAGTCGGGAGGATGGACCAATTTGGTGATTTACAGGGATTTTGACACCTGTGATAAGGACGACTACCCAATTACGGTATGTAATAATGTGATTAAAAATGTCAAGTCCAAAAGCCAATTTAAGGTCAAAAGTCAAATATTATATTCTCCGTTGGATTGATTATTGGATCTATGTATATATTTAACTTCAGACTAGCCAAATGTTCCTCATGTGGGCATACGGAGAAACAGACGAGATGGAGTATCCGCTGCATCCCGTCGTTGATAATAGTCCAACTCCAAGGTTCTCTTTTATATTTACAGGGATTTTGACACCTGTGATAAGGACGACTACCCAATTACGGTATGTAATAATGTGATTAAAAATGTCAAGTCAATAAGCCAATTTAAGGTCAAAAGTCAAATATTATATTCTCCGTTGGATTGATTATTGGATCTATGTATATATTTAACGTCAGACTAGCCAAATGTTCCTCATGTGGGCATACGGAGAAACAGACGAGATGGAGTATCCGCTGCATCCCGTCGTTGATAATAGTCCAACTCCAAGGTTCTCTTTTAGAACAAAATAACCCCGTATTTTTATGCTAACAATAATTAATTAAAAAAGTAAAGATTTGCATAACAAAAAACTGCTAATACATATATATATTTAAAGGTGGAACCCAGGGAACGGTAATCGTGGAGTCTTCCGAGTTTTCCTTCTCGACCCCGTGCCCGTGCCGCCGGTCCCGTCGGAAACAAATCTGTCCACTTGGAGCTTCCGCTCCAATATCACAATCCCTCCAAAGGAAACTCAATATTTGTGCACAATCCACAGAGGACCTTCTAGTCTTCCCACAAAGCATCACATTGTCCAGCTGGATCCCTACCTCCAAAACACGCTGGCAGTGTCCCACACCAAGCATATTCGCCTCTTTGAGTGTGTCGCCCCTCCTGGAGGAACGGCCGCCTCCCAACTCTTCGAACCACTGGTCGGCTACGGCGAAGAATGCTACTTCATTTCCAACCGGAGCAGGAAGATCCCACTCAACCTGTGCCGCACTTTGGTGGCGACGTGGGCCGTTGGAGGGGATTCCATTGTGTTGGACCCCTCCACCGGGATCGAGTTTGGAGGCGGAGAGGAGCGGTACTACATGACCGAGATTCATCTAGATAATCCGGAGCAGTTGCCAGGAATCAGCTTCCGCGCGGGAATGGATGTCCAGTTCACTCCCAACTTGAGAAGGCAGGATGGAGGCTCCATCCTGTTTGGATATGATCCCTTTGGCACGTTTGCCATCCCTCCGGCTTCTCCCCGATTCCTCCTTCAAGGGCACTGCACTTCCGAATGCAGCCATGAGGTGCTTCCTCCGGGAGGCGTTGAAATCCTCGGGGTTAGTTTGCACATGAGATCGTTCGGATGGAGGATTACGTTGAGGCATTATCGAAATGACAAGGAGCTTCCTAATATCGCCCGGGATGACAACTACGACCCCACATTCCAGCGGTATAGGACTCTTCCGAAGCCCGTGACTTTCCTCCCTGGGGACCATCTTTTACTTGGTACTTGACTCGGTATTCCCAAATTTTAAAGCAAAAATGAAAACTATTTAAATTTAACTGTTTTTTCTTCAATGTTTGCATAGACTGCAGGTATGACGCCACCTCGAGCAATACCACCATCCTCGGCGGATTTTCTCAGCGACAGGAAACCTGTCAGTCTTTCCTCATGCTCAACCAAAGGATCCCCACTTTCTCGTGCTCCAGCATAGTCCCTCATGGTTTGTTGCTAGGCTCGTTATTTGGAGTGCACAACCTCACTTGGGACATGGGCTCGGGAGAAAAACGGATTATCAGCACGTCTCCTCCGCTGCTGGAACATAATGGCACACTACTCCTCCTCCAGGACTACCTGGATGATACGGTGGAGTGGGGGACAGAGGCTCGCTACAACCTCATGTTTGAAACGCTAACAATTCCCCAAGTTGGATTGTGCCCGAGCAATCATGTCAACGTTGTCTCCTCCTCCGAGGGGATGGGGTACGAGCCGGTAGTTCCTGATCTTCCTCAAGTGCAGATTCCAAACCATTATATGATGCCGTTTGTAACGGAACCATATCATCATGTCAGCGCGTGTCCTAAAATATCGTGAAAATAATGGAACAATAATACGGGAAAAAAATCCTGTGGATTCCAATTCCTCCATTCATTATTTTTAAAAATCAGAAGTGAGTAAGCAAGTAGTTTATTGTTATCCATTACAGTTATATTCCGAATAAATTAATGGTGATCACAAGGTGGCGCCGCAGCCACAGCACCTTAATTTATCAAGTTTATTATTAAAATTTAAAAAAAAATGTATGCATTGAGGATGACCACAGACCAGACAGAAAAAGGTGTATTTTTGCAGTTAGATCATGTTTTCAAAAAATTATGATTTCTTCAAAATAAATAAAACTGCAAATGACTCTGAATTCAGTTGGGAGCTGCTCTTTTTGAACTTGCGAGCTTGTGTAGTCTGAACAAGAAAAATGCAACCATCATGATATGTCACTTTGTGAACTCGACGAGGTCATATTGACCAAATTCCACCACTCCAGAGACGAGCATAACTACGAAAAATTTAACGACACCGACTTCCAGTAATACCGGACTCTTTCGGAGCCCGTGTGACATTCCTCCCTGGGGATCGACTCCAATTGGGTGGATGGTAAATCCAATTCAAATTCCTGAAATTCTTCAAAATCATCAACAATTATCTTTTACATACTTTTTGTTATAATTTTGTTACGTATATTTCTAAAACTGTTTTTGGGGGTGTTAGAATGCACTTGCGACTCCATTCACACAAATGCAAAAAAACCATCCCCAGCGGATGGTTCGAACCTTTAGCGTGCTAAGCGTTTGTCATGTTAAATCCAAAGCCATCTCGACTCAGAGTTGCGCCTCCAAATTCCCGGATGACAAAGTGCTCTCCTCCTCCATCGCCGTCCACAATTTCCCAGGGTAGAAAACAAACCACGTCTCCATCCCAGTTGAACGGGGATCTCCTCCAGAATTGCAGAACTTTATCGGGAATGCTCCTGATTCCCTTTGCCAAAACATGGGCATTGTACTAAACACACACAAATTTGCACATACTATACTAAGGTACCCATATGTCTTTCCTTCGAAAATGCCTCATGACATGGCAATCTTGACTTCACTCCGTATGAAATCATGCTCTGCGGCATTATCTTGAAGCTGCAAAATACATACAACCAAGATTAACCAAAACGGGATAGTAAATCAGCTAGAAACAAGTTGTGTTGTAGGATAAACGATTCGAACTCAAATTTCAACTTTTATTATTGTTTTCAAAAAATATTTACTGATAACTTTAATTTTACATATTGTATTGATTCAAGCCTGCTTTTTTAAGGCAAACGTTAGTCTCATAATATGGTTCTGCATTGAAGGGATAAAGGGCTCGGGTGGGTACTCCAGGCAATGCGGTCGGCATTGGGGTTTCCCCACACAAGGTCTCCTTCCCGTAGCCCCGCCCCATTGAAATAATCCTTCGGACAAAATTCTGCTTCTGCACTGGCGTTATTGGGGTGGCGAACGGAGGGGTGGCTGGAGTGATCACGTTGCTGGGACACAATCCAGCTTGGGGAAAGGTCAACATTTCACGCTGGAGTCGATCCCGGGCGGCCTTCGTCCACTCTACCGAGTTGTCAGAGTAGTCCTGAAGGAAGGTCCCGGCCAGTTGAGGCGGGGCGGTGATCACCTTTTCCCCCGACTCAATGTCCCAGGTGATGTTGAGCACGCCAATGGAGGCCAGCACTTGGGTGTCCGGGATTTGGCTGAAGCAGGCAAAGTTGGGGACTCTCTTCGTGAACATGAGGAAGGATAGGCACATTTCCTGGCGGGTGGCAAAACCACTGAGGACGGTGGTGTTGGTCCAGGTGTTGTCGTATGTGCACTCTAACCGATAATCAATATAAAAATGAGAAATATTTTATTTCTATAATAAAATATTTCGATTATTCTGAGTCGGGAAAACGAGCGACATACCAACTAAAAGCTGATCCCCAGGTAGCACCGTTGGGTTTTGAGAGAATAATCTGTACTGCTGAAATGTGGAGTCATAGTTGTCATCCCTGATGATATACGGAAGTTCCTTATTGCCCCGAAAGTGCTTCACCACAATTTTCGACCCAGAGGGATGCATGTGGGGGACGATCCCAATGAGCTGAACCCCCTCCGGGGGGATCAGCTGCCGAGTGCAATCCTCACTGCAGAAACCAGGCACCCGAAACCCAGTGGAGATTGGGGGAACGGCATATGTTCCAAAAAGATCATAGCCGATGAGCATCCCACCTCCCGAATTCTGTCTCAGGTTTGGCGTGTAGTAGACATCCATTCCGGTGGCGATGGTGATTCCAGGCAGCTTCTCTGGATTGTTGTAATGCGTCTCGAGCATGTAGTAGTGGTCTCCGTTCCCTCCAAAGTCGAGTCCGGTGGAGGGATCCAGCACAATACTTCCCCCTCCGGTGGCCCAGGTGGTGACCAATACGCGACACAGATTGACAGGGATGCGATGCTCCCGAACGAACAAGCATTCTTCTCCGGGGAAGTCCAGCAGGGGTTCGAAAAGCTCGAACGCAGTTGTTCCGGGTGGAGCCACGCAGAGCCAAATGAGGAGGTGGTGGGTGTGCGTCTTGGCCACGGAGCTGCCTAGGTAGGGCTCAAATTGGACAATGTGATGTCTGGTGAGGAGAGCAGGACCCTTGTGGATGGAACAGAGATATTCCGTTTCTCGAGGGGAGACCGTCACATTGTTCCAGATGCGCCAGGTGCGGAGATTGGACTCTGACTGGTGGGGGACGGGATCGAGGAGGAAGACGCGGTAGGAACCCCGGTTGGTCAAATGGTCGTCAAGAATGTCAGTCTCTCCGTAAGCCCAAATGAGGAATATTAGATCGATCTGTAATACACAATATGAAAATATGATAATTTGATATTCAATTTAGTAACATTTCTAATCCAATTTAATTTTAGTTTCATAACGTTATTCTTACAGTGATGGGATAATCATCGGAATCACAGGAGTCAAAATCTCGATACACAACCAGATTGGTCCATCCTCCATACTCACTCGCAGTCAATAACTTCCAGTCCTGTTTCCGATCAAGAATGAGCTTCCGTTGGCAGTCGGAATGCATATCCTACAAAATTTTTTTAATAAATTATTTAATACTCATAAACATGACGTTTCCACATAGAATGCCACCCGATTTGGTTCGAGTTGTTTTTTATTTAATTTACCGAAAGATATGCTCGTCCTCCTGGACCAACCCCGCCAACGACCATGTCAGCCTCCTTCATGGAGCCCCGTTTCGTCAGTCCCAGGCCCACCCAGCCACTCGTTTNTTTACCGAAAGATATGCTCGTCCTCCTGGACCAACCCCGCCAACGACCATGTCAGCCTCCTTCATGGAGCCCCGTTTCGTCAGTCCCAGGCCCACCCAGCCACTCGTTTGGGCGGTGATGTTGAAGAATGCCCGGCTGTTTGCTTTGTCCATAGTGTATTCCAGAATATATCTTCCCTTCGGGTCCATCACGATCCTTTGGTGAAATGGAGTAATTGGGATATTATTAACTGGGGGGTTTTGAGTGGAGGAGGAGCCTGGCAGAGGCACTTCATAATTGCAGTGGATAGAAGGGAATAATAATGATATTAGGAATAGGAGTGCTGGCAACATAAACCTTAACATTTCCCACATTTTAATAAAAAACAATCTCAATAAATTTTTGAAAAAATTCATAGAAATTTTTTTGGCTCTGGCTGGAAGGAGGCACAAAACCCGAATGAACTCCTCGCACAGTTTGCTTGGACTTGATCGTCGTGAGCATAAAAATATCATTGTGGCAAAAACACATTGGGATTTAATGACACACATGACGTGTGTCTACCTACACCACGATAATATTCCATACTTTGTCTCAAAGTCACATAGGTAGTCAGTCAGTCAGTTTCAGTCAGTCATTGTCACTATAGTATCCGCAAATCAGTTTATTTTCCCTTCCGTATTATACGCACGATTTATGACATATGATAATTATGACCCGCCAGTGGGATTAAGGAAAGAATGTTAATTTTGTTTG
>JAANSN010003262.1:0-19409 GCA_036850665.1 Dicranocentrus wangi | reverse complement strand
TAGAAATACTAGACATGTATTTACTAATGATGGTTCCCCAGTCCTAACAACTCTAGAAATACTAGACATGTATTTACTAATGATGGTTCCCCAGTCCTAACAAATAATAATATTTACCAAAATTTAGAATGCTTTCAGGTTTAACGTTTTCGTTCTGTAGGATCTGTCAAACTATATGACTGTCCCCGTGTTAGCCAGCATTTGCTTACGAAGGAAAATCCAACTGGAGAAACCTTATGTCGAGGGAGGAGGGCATTGCATATTATTATATACATTCGTAAAGCCCATGTATTCCGTCCGCAGCAACATGAGATTTTGAAAACTTTGATGACCTTAAAAAATAGGTTTTTCATTGCTGTTTTAGCCTTCCAAAGCTTTCCAAGACGTTGATCAATCACTAAAAATTTTCAGGTTCAATTTCGGTTGTTTTGTACGAGGTCCTTCTTATAGTTATCATACCACCTAAACCCAATGTTATGAAGAGCTCTGGAAACAATTAAAAACTTTATATCGTGATAGTGTTTTAAGATTGGGGATGGCTCTAATTAGCAGGACTATGAATGCAGAGAGAAGGTTTCCATATTCTTACACATCCTTCGTAGACAGTATTATTAAACTTTTCTAGCTGCATTTTATTCGTTTATTTCACGGACAGGCAATGCAGAAAGCTATTCATGCAAATGCATGAAATTTAAACATTCCTAAATGTTGATTACACCTTAGCTTAGTAGAAAAAATTCACTTTTACTTTTCAAAGAAAATCAAATTATATTACTGCAAAATATTATATAGATATGAGCTCTTGAGCGTAAGCGTACTGATGATGAGTCATCATCATCATCCATCGTATCCTGTCCCGCTTCCAGAGCACTAGCATGTTATAACAAATGCCGCCCGCCCTCTAATTTAGTCCATGTCCCAGTGTTACTGAACCAGGCTCGTGGATTCTCGAACATAAAAGCATACGCTCGTTCATGTGCTTATTTTGCACGACTCGGCTCGACGTGTCATCGGAGCATTTCCTCTCTAGATAGTGCAAAACTATTATCCGCCAGTATTACTCCTTCTCGTCAGCGTATATCTACTAGAAGAAGGGTTATAGTAAACTAGCTGCATTAGCAAGTGCGGTGCGGTGCACATGCATGAGTACTCCATCCATATCCAGCCCGATATATACGATGCCATGCCGATTTTTGCCATTTCAGCCTGTTGGTTCCAACAGTTTGTCACTGTATGCCCTCTTTAAGAACCTCTCTCTCTCCGTCTCTCACTTCCACTTTTCTTCTCGACTCGGTCGGGTCGGATTCTATCCGATAGGCCTTGAGGCTTTTGTATCTTTGGCCCACTACTTACAAAGTGGTTTCACACACGCTAAACAGTACCCCAACATCAAACAGCACATTGGTAACTTGTAAAAGTCCAACCATTAGCGATTATTACCATCAGTGTCATCCTTACCGTGTCATCATCAAACTTCCCAAAAGTAGAAATCAGATTGTCAAAGTAGTAGAGAGATCGACGAGGAGGGAGACTTTAGTATTACTTTAAGAGCAGGCCAGGTTAAATCGGTCAAATTAAAGTGTGTGCATCTAGATTGAATTAGAATAGCAAAAAAAAAGTTGAAAGTATTCTATATCTTTAGTCTTCTCTAATATTGATAATAGTACATTATAAAAAGTGTTTAAAATCCCCATTATTATTGTGTATAAGGTCAAAAAGTTTTTTGGAGAGAAAAATTGTCAAGTATTTCATGTTGCTAAACCTGAACAAATGTGGTTGTTACAATAATATTATAACATTATATAATATACCTTGCATTGTAATAGACTTGTAACGAATTCGTCAGTATTTGCAGTGCAGCCAAGCTTCAATAACTGAGAAGTTTATCCTTAAAACAAATCACAAACAAATCTACTATGTATACCTTTAAAGTCAAATATTCTTATCTATATTCCATACCGGAATCTGTCGCCTTTGTATGACGAATACCGTCATTCAATTCTTCTTGTTAGAGTAGAAAATCACGCATTGGTAAAGAGCAAGTAGATCACAACATTTCTTTCATTTCTATACCGTACTCTATACCCACTACCTTCAAAAACTCATTTCCTCTCTCTAGTCATCTCTTCTTCTTATTATTTTTTTGTTTCCTTTCTTTCTTCCTTTCTTCATTCAAATCAGTTGAGGAAATTGTAGAGTAAATTACCTAGGAAAAACTAACATATAGCTATAATGCCTCATAGAAACGAAAACGGCAAAATCGTAACTAGCAAAACGCCACTTATTGGCACTCACTCCACTAAGATCTCAGCCACCGGTGAATTGAATAAAAGCAATAAAATGAAAACCAAGACCAACAACCCTGAGCAGCGTGTCACCACGCTGAAGTCATCCAGTCAGAAACAAGGCCCCCAAAATCGCCAAGAGGATGACGCGGTTGATCATGAGGCTTGGGAAAACAAAGAAAAGGAACATTCCATCATGATTAACAAAAATAGTAGAAACGGGACAAAGCATGAGGGCAATTCGACAGCAAATTGGAAACCAACTACTGCTGCTACTACTACTACTGTGGAACTCCCACCAAGTAATCTGGACAGCCAGTTGACATCCGTCAGCTTGAACGGAAATCAGGAGGAGGAGGAGAAGGCAGGAGTCTTTCAGGCGGAAGAAGACGCTTATCTGGAGAACGGACACGGAGACGAAAACTCAATTGGAATTACTGGCAGTCCATCGCTGAAAAACGGATTTCTCCACTTTCACCCCAGCATCAAGGATCTTTGCGATGTTCCTTGCAGAAAGGATTTCATCAACACTTTGGACTCTGAAACAAGCCGACCAAAGAAAATTTATCGTGTTGTACTCACCGGAGGTAAGACTCACTCTTTTTTTCTTTCTTTCTTGCTTTGTCCTTGCCTGCTCTCATTCTTTTCATGTATAATTTATGTGGACCGCTCTTGCTCCGTACAACATATTTATAAGTGACGAACCAAGAATCCTCTTTTTACGCCTTTGGAGATTGTTGCCTGACTTTGACAGATCTCCGTAGCACACGCCACTAATTTCCCACGACGTGCCGACGAGCATTTTATTATGTGTCTACTAGAGACTATCAGTCAGCTACCGAAAAAGATAAAGCATCCACATGCAAACATTATTAACGTACGTTAGGTGGATATGCTGTTTACACTTGTAATTACATAGTTCTTTTTAAAAAACTGAAACTATAGTATACCTAAACACTCTAGATTACAGAGAGCTTGAATTAGGTCATAACATGAAAAGGAGACACTTTTTAAAAATGTAAACCAATCTTACGCTGATTTCCATCAGTTTCAGCCTCAAAATGTATTTTTCGATCCTATAGCCTGCGATAAAGATGCTATCTGTAAAAATGCGACTGCACATATTGCAGAAGCGCACACACCGAAACATTTTTCTTTAGGTGCACATTATATGACTGACTCTATGGCCGGGTTTCCTCTGGTATCACTCATTTTCCAAAATCCGTATTATGCATCCTATTTTCTAGTAGTAAGTTGGCAAAAGTTTGTTGGCAAGGTTCTAAGAAGTGGGGAAACTTACGTGGAAAAAAAAATTTAGGGTAATGACTCAGAAATGTACACAGTAAGTAAGCTTATTTCCTTTCGCATCTTGATTGGGGGGCTTCTCTGCCTTTTTTCACACGGTAAGGCTCTCTAGTAGGCAAATTAGTGTTTTGAAAGAGGACGTTGGTAAATGCTGTCTCTCTGGTGCAACTCATTCATCAAAGTTCCTCCTCCTCCGTAGGTAGACTTGTGTACGTAATACACGGTACGTACGTATGACTCGAGTCACATGAAGTTTCGAAAGGTTTTACACGTACTTATTTCTTTGCAAAACCCCAAGACAACGTTCATGATCACCCGGCTATGACGCGTGCTGTAGTATTCATTCCCCTGGTTTCTGTGAAACTAGTCATGAGCACGAGTACTCCTCATTTAAATTATTTTTTCAATCTTTAGCGTGTCGATAGGCTGGGTGGCGCGACGTGTGCTTGTCGTAGAATTAGATGGAACATCAGTTGTGGATGACTGTACAATCCGCCGCCATGTTTACTCATCATGGTTATTATTATGATGGCATGCATGGCATGGTACGAAGATTTGTTTTATAATAACACCAAAAGATACAAGCATATTAACTTTGGGTTTTGAGATACTCCTGGTGCCATACACATCACATCGTGATGATGATTGCTTCTTGCGGGGAAAAGAATTCTGCATGACAAAAGACCATTGTAGTAACCCTCCATCAGTATGTATATATTAATTTTTAGATGCTAATCATGAATATTCTATTTGGATGTGATACATGATGAAACGCATTTATGACCAATTTGCCATTTTCCCTATTAGTTTACGCTTCCAACATAAAATGAGGCTCTCGCATAAATGCTCCATTGACCCGAGAATAGTATTGTGGTATTGGATATATGCATTGCCTTGCTCAGAAATTCCTTCCAGTTCCACAAAGCCTACCTATTTTCCTTGTCCTGCTCCACTGCTGCTACTACACAATTACCTGCTCCAATTTTTTGTGACATTTTTATACATAATGTAATTGGGAGCTATCATCTTTTAAATATTTTTTCTCAGCCAAAGGCATGCCATTCACTTTGGTTTAACCTTGATGGGGGATGGCCATAAGAATCGATATTGGATTTAGAGGTATATATTGATCGGAAAGGCAAATCCAATTTTTTTGCTGTTACACTTACTTTTGAGAAAAACACACACTTCTCCATTTTTTACTGAATGTCATGAACTGATAAAATGAAAGGGAAAACCTCACATAACCCCTTATTGGAGTTGTTGTATGTAGCCTTACTTACCAAAAGTAAATGGCATTTTGTTTCATGAAGGAATCGAACGGATGGAAAGCCATGGGTTCTTCTGTGGTGGGTTTTTGGAGGAAGTCGGTGATTGGACATGACTTTCACGATTTCGTATTAGACCTTATGATTTTATGCATACATTAGGAATGACGACGGCAAGGCAATCCAGCAAAGCATGCAGGACATCGAAGGTTACCATACTTTTACTAAATTGCTGTGATGAGTACATGAAATGCGAATTCAATGATTTAGTAAGCTCTGCTGGGCATAATATTGCTGCGTTATTGTGAGGATATGCATTTAGGACAAATAAATCTGTAGCGACAAGACACGAAGAAAAGCCATCTAAGCCGTCCTTACTTACGACTTAAGAAACAATAATAATAATGATTCTCGGAACCCCGTCCGCAACATGACTAAAAATCTGAGCGAATTAGGTGAAAATGAAGACTGAGCAGATTTGTTTTTCCTTTCAATCCTATCAACTTTCGGCACGAGTTATACTTACAAGTACATTAGCTGTAGTATGCCGAGAAAGCGTATTCGAACCTGGATTGTGCTTAATAATACGGAAAATAATGCAATTTGCAGGGCTGCGCCTAGCATGTATAAGATGATCACCACTTTTGTGTCTTTCTTTCTCTCAAGGCCAACCTATCTTTTTTTGTGTATCGTTTCCTTGTTTTTCCCAAATAATTTCATCCTCGCCCCGTTACCCCAAGGCCATGTCTATCCTCCTGGAAATGTGAGACTAGAATTTTCTTGTTTGGTTGCTTGCGTCGTCGTCGTTGTCGATGTCGTTTGCAGGCGGACACTGGAGTCATTTGCAATTTACAGGTGGAGGGCATCCGTCAGTGCATACATTAATTTATTATTGGCCAACTACTGCTAGCTAACCTACGTAAATTTGATAGCAAGCTGACTAGGTGCTGGTGGCATATTTTCTTGCTAACCGAAACTTTCAACGGGAGCGACATGTTTGTAAACTCGAATGTCGTGTTTTGCTTATTGTTGGAGGAAATGGGAGCGGGTGGTGTGTGATGGACCCGTTGAGCGACAACAATAACTTAATGGCTTCGGTGAATGCGTGTCTAGACAATACCTTCACGCTTTTTTGCTCACTTTATCGGTAAACCTTTCCATGCAGTTTATTTTATTTTACGGTGGTGGTGGAAATGTGTATGCAAAGAGTCACTCGGCACATAGTGAACATTATTACTTTTTCCAACAAGACATCATGTCTGACTTTACCATGCTCTCTTTTTCTGCTCTGCTAAACTTCTCGTGGTATCATCTTTGCAGCAGCAGCAGCATGTTTTCTCTATAGATTTTGACTTTTAAATATTGCCTTTTTGCCAAGACCATTCCGGTTTTCCTTCCGGAACTGAAGCCGTCGTATTGACTTGAAGCCAGAATACCCGGATTCCGAAATGAGCATGGTGTGTGTACTATTGTACACTGCCTGCCTGCCTGATGTACAGATTGTAGACTTAAAAAGAGTAATTTCTAATACTATATAATATCCCATGTAGTAGTAGTACCACTACTGGTTTCTTTCATAGTTTTCATTTCAAATATCTTTCTACCCACGCAAATCGTAAACGATGGGAATATAAAAAAATCCCTCGTAAGTAACGTAATATCCGTCTGTGTTCCTGCTTTGATCTTTTTTTAGAGACAACATAAATTTCCTTTGGGTGCATGATTTACCCTTTTCATTTGCCTTTAAGCGTTTCAAACGCTATCACAACTTTAGCCCGACGCAACGGCTATAGCTCTCACTGTCATTTTTAATGCATTCATTTTCGCATTCCGCTTTGCGCTCCGAGCTGCTCCCGCTGCTGACGAAATCCGGATTTTCTAGCTGACACATCCAATCCAACTTGGAACCATGTTCCCAACTATTTCCCAACAACCACCAACTTTCACCAGAAAAAAAAATCCAGAAATAGACAATCGGAAAGAAATCCAATCCAGAGAGAGTACAATCAAAAATGTGTAGTATAATATAGAAATCCATTCGCCTTCGTTTTTTTGTTTAAATTTTCATCTTTCAATTATCTCGAGAGCTTTGTTCCCATTAAATGGAATTTTTAATGTAATAATATCTCGAACGAAACCCACAAAGGCTGTGGTGAAGGTACACACACAGACACACTCACGTCCATTCATACTCATTTAAATTTGACCTAGCAAGAGCATAATCACTTAACTTTCAGGGTCAGCATCTGACGTGTGTTCTAATGGCTGGATAAGGAGAACGAAGGAAAGGGAGTGCAAGGGCGAGCGAAGATTTTTGCATGTCACAAGATTTTTTGTTATATTTTTACTACGTGCAAAAAAAACTTTCCTTTCCAAATATTTTCCCCTTTTTCCAAAACTCTTTTTCAGTGTGCACGCCGGCCGAGAGCACTCGTAATGTGTTACATTCACGTATCTGACATTCTCCATCTCAATCTGAGCTCATCCCTCTCCTCCTCTCTTGTCTGTATTGATCCTGAATTCCAAACTGAAGCGGCGTCTTAATTGCCGCCTTGCTCGAGAATATTATCGTGTTCCGAATGAAATTCAGAATGTGCCATTCATTATATACGCTAATTTCGAGGGGCGCATTTATTTGTTTTAGGTTATGTGAAGCATGTGGTCTCCGCGTTTTCTCTCATATGTCATGGTATATAAACTTCTCCAATAATGGCTCCACAATAAACGCCCAGTCAGTACTGGCTTAGATGGGCAAGGCTAAAAATAGACTAAAGTGTGTGTATACTTGCACAAAAAAAAATCTAGCGCTGCTGCACTACTTCAACATCGAGTTGAACTGTGACAATGAATGACTATCTGCCTCAGCTTCACTCACACAGCCAGCCATCCTCAACCGTACGCATGGCTAGTTGGCTACTACTACTGCTTGCTGTTGTGCATAATATATATTTTCCCAGCAACAATCATAAGAATAAATAAACTTTGTCCGTTATGACAACGGCAATTTGTAATAATAACGTATGAGCAGAACAGACCAGTCAGGGTAATTATGAGACTTTGAACTCACAATAAATCTTGCTGGTTGTGTGTGGTAGCATGTAAACCAGGCATTACAAATATCATCAATAAATAAACCAATGATTTGTGCTTGCGTAGCGCAAATACCTACACGATAAAACTAATGATGTTTGACTCCACCATTCTCTGTTTGGCTTCCTTGGATAATATTTATTCATCCATTTCTTCCTCCGAAGAAGTTTTCCTCGATTCCAGACAGTCGGACGGAGCGGAGCCTTGATACAAATAGGGGGGAAAACAACCAACCGCATGTAGCTTAAGAAAGAAAGAACCCATTTCCTATTTTGCATCTGCTCAAAGCAATTATGATAATGAATATTGACGGATAATGATTTCGTGTACATCACGAGTCACGCTTAATCCCGGATGCAATAACATTAAATACGTTTCAGTTTGGATTAGACGACGGAAAGTAGGCTGTTTCCCACGAACAACGATAGACTTCTGGGCATGTGTTGCACAATCCACTGTCAGGTGGGCCTGGATTATTACAGGAAGCATTAGCCAGGCGACATTTTCAAAGATCATTTCACATCTCGTCGGCTATTAAGCAATAAACCTGCCCATCATAAAGTACATTATGGATTTTTATTGCCATTATATTATGAGATTTAAGTGCATAACGGCGTTTCTCAATTTGAATCCAGAGCTTACTCATGACCTAATCCGTGATGGAATGTGAATAAAGTCAGACAACAATTATTTCAGAGCTGAAGTGTTGCTAGTCTCGTAGGAGAAGTAGTGGAGTAGTAGTCGACATTTTGTCTGAAAGCCAATGAAGAATGTTGATAATGGAGTAAAATGGAAGTAGGCTGTTGCAAAAATGTATACAATGCTAAGTTGGTGTTGGTCCTTTCCTTTAGCGTACCAGGACGAGGTGCAATTTCAACAGTCTTGTCCTAGGCTTATGGCATTTTCATGTTGCGCGTCTGTTTGACGCAGACACAGTGTTACTTTTGCTAATTTAGTAGCACCACCGTCTTGGAAAACATAATTTTTGTGTACAATACACCCAGCAACACTGACTGAAGTGAGACCTCGTGCAGCATATATCTCTGAAGCGTAGGCCACGTTCGCTATCGCTATACAACTACATCAAATAATGGGGAGCGAGAAGCGAGAAAAGTCAACCTTAAGTAATAAAAGTGGCCAAAGTGGCCTGTTGTCTGTCAGCATATTAGACTATAGAGCCAGAGCGGAGTAGTAGTGGGTTGATGAAGTAGGGGAGAGCGGGGAGACGAGAAAGCACATGCGAAATTAGCAAAATGTGTGATAGAAAGTTGGCAGGAGACCAGGGATATGGTTCGTTTTTTCCTGATGGATGAGACATTATTTCACGGATTTCTTTGTTCATAGCGTTCCTCTTCATTTTTGCGAGGCATGCAAGCAGCAAGCCTACGTTCAAAAATGAATCATTCAATTAGATCCTTCCGTCCTGCTCTCGTGTTTCCCAATGAAGTATAAAAGCACAACTAAGTAAAGTAATACATGAATGCATTACAATCATGTTGGATGAATTGCTTGCTCCTCGTCGTCGTCGTCGTAGAACATACATACATAATATTCTGTATATGATATGGGGAAATTGTGATGTGGAAATATTTGCATATGTATATATATAAATCAGTATATCTTTCAATGTGAAAGCAACCCCTCGGCAGGGTTCCAACTTACCAAGTGTATTCCTTTCCGGGAACAACATGACACCATGGCTAAATTTCTCTTGACCCTTGGACCCCCTAAATAAAAAGTTCTTTGCCTGGTTTTATAGATCACGTACGCAACCCACATTATAATATACGGCGCTGCTCCCCACTTTCTGACTACCGACTGACGAGTGACAGCCACACTTTAAAAAAAAACTCCAAAGTGGAGCGTGTATCGTCGTATACTGCATTGTTTCGGCTAGGTTAAGAATAGTACTGAAAATTAAATGTGATGCTAACCGTCCACTCTAATTATTTTCAACAGGTCCTTGCGGCGGAAAGACGACAGGACAGGCACGGTTGTGCACGTTCTTTGAGAACATGGGATGGAAAGTATTCCGTGTTCCCGAAGCAGCAACTGTACTTCTGGGGTAAGTTAATACTTCCATGTGGGATCAAGTTAATGACCTACTTTAACTCAATTAAGGATTAAAATGGCTTCCATTCTTTGGGGAACTCGTCATACCATGGTTTGCTCAACCTCAACCCCCCCCCTTTGCACCCCATGTGGCAACTTCCTTTGATACTATTTCTGACTCAAAAAATGGCTTCATTCGTGTCATGGGCGTTGCTTGCCTCACTCATAATATCCTTGTATGGTCAATGGCGTCTTGCATAAACGCATTTTTCTTTTGTGGTGCACACCTTATGTGAGGGGATGTGGGCTCCCTAAGGAATTCCGTATTTTGCATACGTCGTAGATTCCCAATGAGAATGGGACACAACAACAACAACCATTATTATCACGTATGCTCAAGTAGATCAAGTAGATTCTTGGCTAGTTTCTATGGTTTTAAATAAAAAACTAGGCGCAGCAAGGGATAGCGGGGCAGTGGCCAAGTTATTGTACTAGTCATGAAATTTTATGTGCGACAACTCTCAGAGGCCTTGTGACCATTTCTTTTATTTCGGAGAGGAGGTTTCGTTTTTTTATAGCGACAGGAAGTCTTCCACATGAGTTTACAAAAAAAAAACGTGTTCTATTGTGTTTCCCATAGTCAGAGTGTCGACACTGACTCACTCCTTGTATTGTATACCGACGGACTACTACTGGCTGGTATGCTATATAAGTACTGCTTCAATTTTAGCTAGAGTTCATTCACATGGTGCCGCATCGTCTGCTTGGGAAATCTGATATCTAACAAGATTATCTTTTTCTTGGGAGACCACCCGCTGAAAATGTACTTCAATCGTTTCTCTCGGTTCCATACATTTTTAATACTTGACTTGTCCCAAAATCCCAATTCCTCGCTAAGGACCATAAAATCCATTTAATTCGTTTTTGGCTGTAGAAATGAGCACCACCTCACAAGTGGCAACTGACGTGTGTGTGTGTGTGTACCCAAAGCTGAAAGGCTTTTACTCACGATCAGATTGTCAGAGGAATCATGAACAGGGTAAAAGTACTTTTTCAAATCAACTTTCACGCACACCTTCACTCAACCTTTTGTCAGTTGCTATAACTATACAGAGCTCGGAATGAGTACGTGAGCATGTAGCATGATCGAATTGCTTTTAAAAACTTTTTTTCCTCTCGCTAAGGTGGAGTTTGTGAGTGGATCGTGTAATTAAATGAAATATAGAACATGTCCGTCGATAGTTTTTACTTGTTAGGTGGGTAATTCGGTGATTTTGCTCACCATTTCCATTCCTCCATCCATGCATCGTCATCATCATCACGCACATCGTCGCACCATTTTAAGGAGCATACGAGTATATAGCAGGAAACTTTTGCAATTGTACACTTTCCCATAAAAGTTGCATCTCACATCAGTATGTCTGTGTCTGTAGGGATGTGTGTGCGAGCGAGGTGTGTGTAATGCGACTAGTTGATTTTGAAGTCGACGAATTCGACATTGCTCATATTATGTTTGTCTATACAATTTACTTTTGTTTTTTTTCAGGGGTGGAATCAAGTTCTCCGAGCTGAGCGAGGATGAAGGTGACTATTTAAATAATAATTTTCCCCTTCTGCCAACGCTTCTATATTCATTAAAATTAAGTTGCTTTTGTGCTGTTGTTGCTGCGGCTGGTCTGGCATGCGAAATGTAATCCTCGTGGAACAAGCAGTAATAATAACTCTGTCACGATTTGTCGTTCCTTGTGAACAAGCAAGTTGTCCAATACTTATTACCTATTACAATTTCTTGCCATTTACACAAATGTGCACTTGTTTCTCAGGAGAAAATGTCCCATCCGAATATATATCAATGTCACAACCATGAAAAAAAAACGTTTCAGCTGGGCTTAGATAGTTTTTTCCCCTTTTTTCTATACGGAGAAATCAATGAGTGACAGGAAATACCCAGTTGTTCTGACAGGGAGTTAGTTTATTGAACACATGAGCTGTAGTAGTTTGAGGCAGAATGGAGGCACATTCTGTGCCTTTTTTATGCAAAATGGCTGGCTGGTAAGTCAGTTGGATCAAGTTCATCAGACTTGGGATATAGATAAAGAGCGACCGTTTACACTTTTACATTATACAACACCCTTTATCTCAGGTCATGGCCAACCAAAGTGAAAATGTTATTTCCATAAGATCTGCTCTTCTTCTGCCTATATCCTTCTCTCCCATGATGATGGTGGAGCGTGTAAAAGAGGAGAGATCGTAGCTGTCATTACATGCCTCTCTAAAAATATTCGTAGCATGTTATCAGTATCAGTCAGGAGTGATGTGAGTTTGTTTTTCAAACATGAATCCATAGGATAACGGGTGGGACGGACTACTAGAGATGTGATATATACAGCTACACAGCTTCTTTTGCGACTCGTATAATAAAAAAACTGTGGATGATACTGACGAATGAGAGGAGAGTCTCACCACGCAATTGATAATAGTCAGAGTGGAACTAGAACCTAAAATGATAATGCTACTGTGGGATGGACGATAGGCGATCGTCGTCATTGATCATGATAGTTAAGTTCAGAAGATTTCTCCTATTTCTACGTGCATGCAGCTGAATGACGTGATCTTACACCGGATTTTAGCAACAAGCGCTAGCGCGCTATACACCATAATAATATATAGTTTACCACACGCCGTCTGCCGTCCCTCGCTCACTCACTTTTTTCAACATATTTTCTTCGTCTTCGATAGATTGAGTTTAGAGCGGAACATATTGGTTCTGCTGAGAGTGAAAATCTGAGATTATTACTGCTTTAACGAACGTTTATCCTTGATTACATCACACTGCCTCTCAACGGCTTCTTTTTTTTTTGCTCGCAAGTTTGTTTTGAAATTCGCTTTTGGATGCTGACAACGAAAATGGCTGTTTTTTTCTGCTGCTCCTGTATGCTCCGATATTTTCAATTCTATCCGAATCTCCCACAATGAGCAATGATGCATAAAGAAACTGTGAAGGAGGATATTGATTAATGTGTAATATTATGATGCTACTAAAAGGTGTAGTGCATATTGAATGGGCGTCTGCTGTGATTGGAACGTTGCGAGAATGTAAATTTTTAGTGGTGGCAGTGGTGGTGGTAATGGGAAGCGTCAGGGATTTCATTATCATCACAACAATATATGCCATCACTGTTTCTGATCTCTTTTATCAAAACTATATAGAATATATAGATGCGCACACAACGGAACGTTGTTGTGAAGCTGTATGTATGTCGTGTTTCTGGCAGTTTCACATTTTGAAGGTCGCTTGTGGGTCATACGTGTCGTATTTGTTTCGTTACAAAAGTCAAACTTCTGCATGACCTGTTCGGCAATCAGAATATATTGCATTGTTGTCTTGCAAAAAGTCGATTAGCTTATTTTTGCCAAAGAAAAAAACCACGAGCTAATTGCAGGACAGACCCGTTACTGTCGCTGGATATTTTGGACGATGATGATGACTCCTGGGGACAAACAACATCAGCGGCGGCGCTAGCGGAAGTCCGCAGCCCGAGAAACTGATGACTCCAGGATTTTCCAGTTGGCTGGCTAAATGGCAGTTAACATCATGCTCAACGAAATCATGGCTTCCCTCGATAGGAAAGTCGGATCTGGGTGATTCCCCAAGAGCCCCAAGACGTGCTGAAAAAAGCCAACAACGGTAGGTTCGGCTAGAATTGAACGATGGACGAGCTGTCAGAAAAGAGCAGAGACGATAGTTTGGTTGGTAACGATTTTTCTAAGTAACTAATCCCTTTTCCCGTATATTATTACTACTTTTCCAGCTTTTATTGCATGCATAAAAATTTTAAAACCGGGACATTTACAGTCCTACAGCTGCTTTTTTCGCACACGTCCTCTTGTTTAAACAACACGACGAGCATTTGTGTAGACAGTGGTAAAATGTGTTTCCTGTGGTTTACTTTTTTTTGTTTTTGGAACCAGTTTCCCATAGTTCAGTATATTACGATCATTCCATCATTCCACACATTTCCATTTCCCGTAGCAGTCGACGTGCGAATCGTATACCGGTTGGCATACTTTGTCGAGAATTCTTTGTAACGTGAATAACAAACTCATCCTTTGTAAGTGCCCCCTCTGGGAAAAATGAAACGTAGAAGATCAAAGGCGAATCATAATATTTTGCGCTTTCCCCTCTACCCTAATCCCCTTCAAAATACAGGACATATTTCCAGGCACTCAAGTCTTCCATGCATAACTGGAAAGTGAGTGGGTGCAATCATCGACTATCACTAAAACTACACTTTTTTTGCTGGTGCGTTTCAGACTAACAAGTTTATCGATTTGTTGACCCAACTATTGAACAGGCTGGAAGAGTAATAATTATGAAATGGTACGTATAAACTACGGGGGCAATATTTTCCCTTTGTTTGCCATTGAAAGGGACTCGCGTAGGTCGTCATCGACATATATTGTATCATTATTTAACTATTTTCCATGTTATGAGTGATTCCAAGTACGCTGCTGATGAGGTTTGTCTGCTTCGTCAAAAACACAATTCTCCTCCGTTTTTCTTACTTGTAGGCTGTCTTCATATGTCTTTGAGTTGTCCGTAGTAGCCAGTTTGTCTGAAAAGTTTTCCCATCTTTTATTAGAAAAAAAAACTTTTTAAAAGAGTCAGGGTCTGTGTCGGCGTATATATTATCATTTATATTTTCTACGTGATCATACAGAATTACTTGATATGGGTTCACTTGCTCTTTCCTCAAAAAGGGAAACTTTCCCAGGCGGAGAGGAACACACATGGGAAGATACAATATTAAAATGCATTATGTGCACATGTAATGTTCGTTCGAGCGTTGTTCCGTGACTTTCGACTATCATGATGGTCTCTCTCTAGCTCCTGGTGTTAGTTTCAGAATCTAATGTATTCACTTCACAGGAATATCTTTATTTATCCATGTGTGTCTGCCGACCTTAGTTTTGTCTAATGGGACGAATAAAGGTGATCTCAATTTGAAACATTTTAACCTTGACCGAACGACCACACACACACACATACACACGCCCTCTGTTTTTGCATTAGAATTTAACCTTGGTGAAGGTAAAGGCTTGAATGAAGGAGAAAGGAAAACTGTCAAGTATTAAGTATGCCGTGAACATGCTACATTTTACGGATAGAATCCAGTGGATTGGAAGTTAATTTGGATTTGAAGCTAAATGAGTTGTCCCACTTGTCCCTCTTCTTTGGTGGTCTACATCAATTGGAAAGTTGTCAATTTAAGACAACAAGAGCAGAAGCAACCAGCTTGTAATGATATATCTCTACACCTCCCTGGAGCTGATTGGCTAGATTGTTTTCTCTGATCACAGTGATCACAAAAAAATAAAATACCGTTGGTTCTTGGAAGTATATAGATAACGACTCCTTTTCATCCACTCTACTTGAGTCATCTTGTCACTGTCACCAACATTCGACTTTGTGCTAATGGCCACCACGCTTAGCTAGTATAGGCAACTAGCGCACTTCCCCTCTAAAAATGGGAGCACAGCAATAATGATGATGTATTGTGCAAGTATTGCGGCCAGCTAAGATGCTACATCGTAAATCAATGTCATGTTGTATTGCGGCCATGATTGCCATTGGAACATGATTGAAAATGCCAGAGGCTTCTCCATTTTCCCATTTCCACGACATTTTAGTTCAAACAAGAGAGTTGGGAAGCAGGTACACAAAATACATATTTTGTTGCGCAGGTATCACACACGACGACTGTATTTGATTACACACGCGCTCGTCTTCCACCCATTGTTCTTCTCAAGTGTTGATTAAAAGGAAACATTGAAAGTGTCTTTGTACACCACCCTCTTCATAAGTATAACCCGAGCCCAAGTCAAATGTCGTAAAAGCAAGGCTAAACTCAAGTATCCTCCCATTTAGATATTGACAGTGAGTAAACGATAACGATAGATCATATTATTCGAACTGTGCTGTTGTAGCAGCAGCAGCACTATGAAAAATTCAAGCCTCTTGATTACATAAAAAAATCGTTTGTAGTATGGAATGGAATCACGTTGAAACTACTTCATTTTCACGTCAAGCCTGTGTTCCTCCTCACTACTCAACTGACAAATGGGTAAAGTGAAGGTAGACTGAACACAACCAACATTTCGCTAAATTAATCCCAATTTCATACAGAGTTTTCCTGCAGTACCCCCCACCTGTGCCGAGAGAGTAGGTTATGAACGGAGGAGCAGTAGTAGGTATGGTTGTTAGTGGCGCCATGGAATCACCCCATTTCTCATATAATGACTTTCCCTTATCTGCAGTAATTGAATGTAAATGAGAATATTGGTTGTTTTTTGGTTGATAAAAGCAAGGCAAAAATTTCCTTTCGGTGTGTGCAAAGGAATGTGCCAATGATGTATGTCTTCCTTTTTGCACAAACAAAGTCACGTTGCGTTGTCTGCAACACCATTAGAGGGGAAAACACTTTAGATGTAGACCAACTGTTTACTTATGTATACAATAAGTAAAAGTAAATGGGGCAGGCAGGGTGCTCGGGCAGAAAGAAATTCGCAAATCGATATTAGTATTTTCCTTTTTCCCTTCGCCAGCTCTTCAATTTACTAGGCATTTTTTTACAAAAGAAATGCTACTACCTACTTTCATATAGGTAGGTACCTATGTATATTTCTTTTTCTTTACATTTTAATGCTCCTTTTATTTTGTCCGATGCGCTCTATTTGTTCTCCCTCTTCTGCCCGTCGTCGTCTTCCTTCCAGCGAAAATTCATTTCTCCTCCATTTTAACAGTAGACAGGGTTTTAATGTTGCCAAATATTGGCTTAATAGTTACTTCGTGTGCATGTCCTCGAAAAGCGAAGGCGCTGGGCGTCTTGAGTTGAAGATAGAAATGAAGTGATAAGAAGTACATTTAATATACATACGTATAGAGAGAGTAGAGAGATTGAGAGAGAGAGAGAGAGCATGTATTTGAGTTCCCAAGTAGTAGTACACACTCGGCATTTCACTTCACTTGAGAGATCGCACAAGAGGAAAACAGCGTTGGCAAAGCAATAGGATTAAGTTTTCATTACTGTGACTTGCACGGCTTCCTTCCTTCCAGAGAAAAGGGGATACTACTACAAAAGCCTATAAAAGGGCACTGGATTGCGACGTACTTTTTTTTTCCTTCCTTGCATCATTCATCCTATCCACATGAAAGTTTGATGTACATGTTTTACTGCAGCACCGCACCGTAACAAAAATAAATTGTTAAAATAGTCTAGTCATGTGAAATCCCCAGAGTATAATATGCAATCCATTTAGTTTTTCTCTCCACTGACATCCATTATTTTTTCACTTTTTCGTCCTTTTTCTCGGGAAAAAATATAAACGCTTCACCTTTAAGTATGAAACAACAATAGCATAACAGCTCTCTCTCTCTCTCTCTCTCTCTCTTGATTTTCCTTTTCCCCATTACTTTCTACCCTGATGGTGATGGTATGATGGTCGTGGTGGTGGTGGTGGTGAGGTGGGACATGTTCATGATCTTGTTTTCACTTGCATAATAAAAGCCGCGTGTCATACTGACGAAATAGGGATTTTTTTAGCCTTGATTTAATCCCTCTGGCTTGACGGCAGACGCTACTTGTCTCATTGGTTAGTCGATGGGATGTGGGATGGATGGTTGAGTTGTTTCTCATCATCATCAACGGGTTGTTTTCCTTCCATTTCGAGTTTACTTGTGGTTACGTACTGCTTTTGGAATGCAACTGCCAGAATGTATTTTCCCGAGGGAGCCAATTGAAAATGAATAATTGAATTAGATGTAGAATAATATCATGGTGGTACACAGTATCATCATACAATATTTAAAAGCTCTCCTTTTGTGTGGCTTTGATGATCTGCTGCTGGTGAAAAGGAATAAGAGGATTGTGAAGAGTGAGTGTAAACATTTTTTCTCTAGAGAAGAAGAAGAAAACGGGGTTTTGATATTAGCTCCCTCGCTCGTCAATATTAAATAAATTACACTTGTTATGTATCCTGTTGCATAAAGCGGCTGGCTGCTGGCAAAATGTGATTACGCTGCTGATCCGCATATTATTATAAAGCAGTAGTTGGAGTGACGCAAAATGATTGCTTTTACAAAGTCCCTAGTCCATCCTTCTCGGATTTTCGCCAATTCATCACTTGCATCCTGGTATATAGTTGTATCGTCGTCCGACACACGCAATACGACCATCGGAAATTTGTTGGTTTACCTTGTCCCATCCATCATCACCGTTTTTACCAAGCAGTCATGGGCAGTCGGACGTGTATTTTAATTGAGTGTGGAGAAACCTTGAACTTAATCCACAGTCACTTTCACCAGAACACCGCGCGGGTGGAAGTGAGTGAGAGTGTGGAAATGATAAGCGGGTGGTGACGGGTAGAAAATCAATTTGCCTTGGGTGGGGTATTTTTTACTACTACTTGACATGGCACCAGCAAGCACATAAAATGTAAACGACATGGAATCACATTATTACTACCTAATCAAATGTCATTATGACATTCATTTCTCGTTTAACAAATTAGAGCTTGTAGATCAGATATATCGTAATTGAATCTAATGAAATTGTAGCTTATTATTATGTTAGCTTAGGAATGACTGCACGTGTAATGTCGAAAGTGTGAAAGTGTTTGACTACCTATATGAGTGTACTTACCTCGACGACTATATATATCTGTAAGTTGTATGCGTGTTGTGCATGTACGTATATATTATACGTGAGTATATGAGTTGTGCAATTGTGTGTGAAAATGGAATGATTACGTCAGGGTGAGAATGATTTCCACCTTTGTCATCAATTTGCTCTTGATGGGAGACTCCTTGTGTGTATCGTTAGCGAACGATGTTTTCAAATTATAAAGCGTACCGGTTTCAAGAAGAGCTCCTGAGAACCATGATGCAAATCGAGAGCGTTTTCTTCCGAATGGCGGAGACCATTGACCGGGATGTCCTAATCATTTGTGACCGTGGGACCATGGATGCCTCTGCATGTAAGTGGAAATATATATATCTATTCTATAATTCTTTCTTTCTCTTCTTAAGCATTTCCATTTCCCAAGAGTCGTAGTAGTTCCACAAGGGTGAAGGTTGATTGGTTTCTTTCCAAATTGCCTGTAGTGTAATAATGAAGTAATTCCGTTTCGGGAATCGGGTTTTAATTTGCATCAGAGTAAAGTCAAACTTTGAAGGCTACGCCCTCAAACCCCTGAATTGTGTATGAGTAGTGGAGTGGAGAAGAGAGGGCTGGGGTTTCTTTGCTCTTTATTAGCTCGCTGCGAAGCAAGGACGAGCTTATGATCTTGCCATGTCTGTCTGTCTGTCCGTCTGTCTGTCTGTCTGTCCGTCCGTAACGCTTATTTTTTC
>JAANSN010003261.1:0-19412 GCA_036850665.1 Dicranocentrus wangi | reverse complement strand
GAAAAACTGAGAGAAAAATATAAAATAAAATTCCGTGTCAGAAACCCAACTTAATAATCCGTTTTTAAAATTTCGTAAACGAGCCGCTAGCCAGCTTATACTAATCTGCTTCCACTACACCTCCTATAAATTAACGACCATATATATAGTGTGTATAATACGTAAAGCGGAAAGGAACAGCGAGCGGGGGATACACACCCTTGTAAAAAACGCATTTGACCAAACATAAAATAAAAAGTCGGGGATACGCAGACACAAGCACCATATAACGTGGTAATATCCCATCTCACGTGGCCCTATAAAAATTCCACTCCGCGTTTGAATGCCATGACCAAGAAAACAAGGAGGAAAAAGCAGACAGTAAAACGGGTTATCTTTTTTCCCTTATTAAAAGCTAGGCACAGCAGAGGCAAAGCAAGCAAGCAGAGGCATGGCCTGGCTTCCAGCTTTTTTCGCTTTCCTTAAGGATTACCATACATCCTGTTTTTGTTCGTGTAGCATTATTTAACAGATTCACAGACTAGCTGCACAACACAAATAATAGGATGAGTGTAATGATAGGAGCAAACATCCAGCTCATTTCTTTCCTCTCTATCGTGATGATGGTAAAAGTACTCGTAACAACTTAAACCATGAAGGTCTCCGCTTACCCAGCACCAACACACACATACACACACTTCCATACATACTGTTGCTCTGCTAGTTCCACTCCAGTTCAACCCAGCATCCCAAATAAGACATGTGGAGAACAAAGTGGAAGCTATAAAAAACACTTAATGGCCCTCCAATAATTACGCCCATAAAACATCGGTTTATCTTCCACTTGTATCATTTAAATGTTTATTTCAATTGAAACTGGGAAAAAGTGGAAGGATATAGAGGAGCGGCGGGGAAGGAGAACGGAAGGGTTATAAAACATATAAAAACGAGTTACTCACTAACTTTATGCCCGTATAACACAACCCGTCAAGGGATCCCACTCCTCGTTGTGGTTGCGCTGGGAAGTTGAAAGGAGGAGAGAGGGAACGAACGGGGGAAAATTATACAATGTACATCTTCCACCAGATCACCACTGGGAACGGGCTCACTCATGGACACACGCAGCCCAAGATCCTCAACGACAGTGATCTAAAAGCAGATGAACAAACTACAAGATCACACAACAAACACGACGACGATAGAACGACGGACAAGGCTAGAGAACATCTTCCATTCATTTTTAGCATTTTTTTCTTCTTCTGTGCTCAACCTATAACAGCCCGCTTTTTCTTCATTGACATTATGGCACGGCACTGGCACATGGATGGTGGTGTGGCTTTGCAATTGGATTTTTTCTTCTTTTTTCGGAGCAAAACACACAAAAAACTTAACAGCCCAGCTGTCGGGCTGGGGAACAGAATAACAGGTTTTGTTTTCCTCTTTTCCTACGGCTCATATGTGTTATATTTTTACTGCGGCCGAACTATATCCGGGTTGTTTTTCCAATGCGGACAATACATTTCTCGGGGAAACGGGAAAAGGCCATGTGATGGGAAAAAATCCTCTCGGTGGTGGTGCGTTGTTTACCAGAGGAGATTCTATAAAACAGGATACATATATGCATTGAGAGTTTGTTGGTGAGTGAGGAGGACTGCTGGACAAAGGGAAAAACACACTTTGCGTCTCCCGTTCATACATGCGCCTGCCTTTTTTTATTGTGGTTTCATGTAAACGCAACTCATCCCTCGTCATCCATTTTGGCCACGAGGAAAGTGACAATAATATGTACCACCTAATGTTCCAAGTGATACATATCTTTTGTGGGCACACATTACTTTCACCAGAGGAGACGCGCGCGGTTCTGAGTCTTGAATGCAAAAATGGATGAAGAAAAGGATAGCCCTGCATATTTATGCATAAGGCCAGGCTTTCCCTAACTACGGATCTTGAATTGCAATTGGATTTTCTCTTTTGTTACATTTCTACGAGAGAAAAAAAAACCACTCTTGTATGGTATAGGAAAGACGGGAAGATATGAATCCGTATTGAATCCCCTTATTTGCTTCTTTTTTTCTAAAGAGTTCAAACTCTCAAGTGTTTCGATGGAAGGAAACCCGAAGAAGCGCAACCACATGGACACCCCCGTCGCGGGGGTCTATAACATATGCATCTGTTATCCTAGCTGGAAGTCTATATTTGGCAGTATCAATCAATCAGACACAATCTCCCACCATTACTCTTTGTGAATTGGCACAAACACTTATTGAACACATTAAACTTTTTCCCCCTTTACTTTTCCTCCGTATTGAGTCATCCCGGAGGAGATACGAAAAAATGTACTTTTCTCTAACGGCGATATATGGCATACACATACATCGATAGTTGTAGGTATATAGCCAACATTTTTTTTATTCTCTGGTCGTTTCATGCATGCCCTAATGTAAACATGTTGTAGTGGCGGTGGTGGTGGTGGTGGGAAAGAAAGCAATCGTGTTTTGTTTGTGGAAACCCGTCATGATGAGTTCGCCGGAGAGTACAGTGAAATATATGGGAACCAGCTAATGCTCTAACACCACCATTTCGTCTTGTTTAACTTGCATACCTAGCCCGTTAGTCGTTTGACAGGTTTAACTCGATAATACGAGACTCGTGCCGGGGAGGCGAGTGTGTGTAGTTCCAGTTAGTTCCACGGAGTATTACCGCAACTACAGGATGCTCATGCAAGGTTCCGACTTGCCGGAAGAATCCATTACCGGAGGTGGATTGCCCCGATTACATAACATTAGCAGGAAACATGCAACCAATTTAGATGTGATTATATGCCTACATGAAAAATCGCGAAATGTAATTTTCCGCTGCGAAAGTCGGCCGTGTTGTTAATGTAATTCATCTTGGAGAGTAAAAAACAATCTCCGGGAAAATATCCGCTAATTTTTTTTACTCCAACAGGGGAAATTTGTAACAGTAATTTAATGGGGTTATTATTACAGGTGTGGCGGAGAAGCGGATAAACATATTTATCTCCTTTCCTTTAATTTGTTTTTCACAACGAGTCAAGTGGAAAGCGAAACTGTTACATCACATCACTTCCCTTTCGCCGCACAATGTTACCTTGAAAAATAAAGTTTTTTTTTTCTTCTTCTGGGAGACAAGATCCACTTCCCGTGTTGCATGTTGCATGAGATACTTTTCCCTCCCGTCACAATTTTTCTTCTACCTCCACAGCTGTATAATGCCAGCAGTGCATGAATGGCAGGAAAAAGTGCCTTCCCGACACCTACAACTTTTTATTTTTCGGAAAGTGTGTGGTTGATTGTCCACTGAATCGAATCCAGTGTTTATACAGCAACATATGCCAATTTTCACAGAATTTTTTCATCTCTTCCCAAAATTTCTGGGTTCAAAGCTTTCAATGCCACTATGCGGAGTGAAATCAACTGGCAAATTCATCCAACTTTCACTCTTTTCTCCGCTACTGACGGAAAGCTTCCTGACAGAATCTTTTCTCGCTGTGGAATCTCTACTTGTTGTTGTTGTTTTGTATGGGATATGCGCGAGTTTGATTTTTCTCGTGGAGAAATTGTGTGGTGCAGAGGTGAGTCGTTTCTGAAGAAATGGGAATGTGAGAAAGTGCGTTATATCAGTAAGCCCTATGGCTTTCTCGAAGGGAGCGGGGTGAGCATATATAATATAAACATATATGCCTATATCCCATCTGAAAAATATATAATATTCTCGTTGGATTTCCCTTCTGTCAGTGATAGCGCTTCAGATGACATTTTTCTAAATAGCCTTTTAGAATTTTTGTCTCCAGCTGTCACAAAGGGTTCTAGATGACATGGGAGTACGTTTCCTGGAAAAAAGGTGATTTTTCCGTCGGAGAGTAAGAAGACACATGGGGAAATCGGTGGAACAAGAAGCGAGGTTATAGGTGGAGATGCGAACTATAACTGTGAACTGAGCTCGGGTGATGGATGTATTAATGTGGTTTCTGATTTTACAATTTGCTCGCCCCTAAAATATTCAAGGTTTTTTGAGACCCTGATAACAACGCTAAGTACCAGTGGAAATCATCCTTCAAGTGAAATTCATTTTAATAAGTTGGACAAGGCTGGCAAGAGGGGGTTGGTTCAGGAGTGGGAAGAGCATTATTTGCAGAGCAAAATCCTGTTGCTCGTTTAGCATAATATAGTCGATATGAATGTATCAGGCTATATCGTACAAGGGTTCCGTGTTGTGCGCAGGAATATGCACCACGCTCGCCCGACCTGTAATTTACACCTGCCCAGTGGGAAAGAGCAATTTACGTTATGCAAATCGTTTTGAGAGTGAGAGTAATAGTGGAGCCATTTGGGAAATTGTATATTGCCCGACAAGCTCGGGGAAAATACAGGAGATTCTCGGCTTGGATTACATTTTTGAGGTATAAAGAAACTCTGAAAGGTTACGTGTGTAAGGTAAAAAAAGGGAGACTGTGTATGCGAGAGATTTTTTTTCCACGTGTACATTAGATGCAACTTGAGTCAGGTATACACAGTTTTACACGGTTTTGTTTTCCATCTCAAAACCCAGGCAGAACGAACGGGGTGAGCAAGTTAGCGTTCGAATCAACTTTCCCATTTACTTACTTCAACATCGCCACTGTTGCATTATGCCTTTTCTCCGAGGAGATCAAGACCGGCTGGGATTTGAGATTTTCTGAAGTGAGAGGCAGAGTACTTTTCTCCTTTTATATATTCATGCAAATAATATTCTTCCTCGGCGCGGAGTTTTTTTTCTTCTTTTTTACCATATTTTCATAACGTGGGTCTGATGTGTTTTTGGGGATGCCTTCTGATATTACCCTCGCGGAACTTGTTTGTTTGAGAATGAGAGCTGAAAGTTAGCTTGTTATTGGAGGAAAGAAGTTGGATTTTCAAGAGTAGGTATAGAATCGTATGACCGGATTTAAAAGGGACAGTTTGGCATTTTTGTACTAATGTTGTACTTTTGCGTTGTTATATACTAATTATAATGCATGGTATAATTACAATAACATAGATACATAAATCGATAACGCAATCAGTATGTTTGTAGAAAATCGGCAGGAAAAACAAGCAAATATCTTTTCACATTTTAAATTCCATTTTTGATTTTCGTCCATCTTAAAAGTACAAGTAACATTTTCTTCGACTGTCATGGCATGATGCACGGTATCGTATTACTACCAATGAATTATACTTACTAGTAAACATAGATTTTAATCAAATTCTCCTATTGAGTCAGCAACTCTAATCCAACTATGCAATCTACTTTTCTGAACCAAGTAAAGGAGGAAAAATTCTTTGAAAATGTAGTCACCCTGTTGTACTCACATAGTTGGGTACTTTGAAGAAAATCGATTTTTCGAAAAAGTAAATTTGTTTTTTCTCTTCTGCTGTCTCAAAAGAAGTTCAGTATTTCAGACAGAAAGCAAGATTTATGCCTGATTTTTCTGACAGAAGGAAAAGTGGTTCAGACTATACTCTTGGCGACTGTAAATACTCACAAGGAGAATGCTAAAAACTGATACTTGTACGAAAATATAATAATACAATTGCAGGTTCTAGCATACAAAAAAAATACATCGAAAACTCACAACCATCTTCCCAGCCATAGCTAGAATTTCATCTGTACCGTAAAGCATAACGGCTTCCCAAATAAATGCAAAATCGGGAGTATTAGATTGAAAAGGGAATGTACGTACGTACATCTACTGTTCATAAATATGTAGTGGTCTGTCTGTGCAACACTTGCCACTTGCTTTCCTCCTTCACGTCATGAGCCCGGTCCCAAAAACCCTGTTGAAAGTGGAAAGGTACCCGGGTTCGAAATTGGATGTTGTTTGTAGGCATCAAATCCCACATGAGAGAGAATGTTGGCTCTGGTTTCAAACTTGCTGTCCTGTGGAAGCCCCGAGTGTAAATAATACTTCTAATGGAAATGGAAAACGCACCCGTTTCAAGGTTGCACTTTCAATTTTTTAACATGCCACATTGCGAAGATTAAAAGTAAGAAGTATTAACTTTCAGTCAATCCAATTCCCCGATATTTTTTACCATGAAAAGTAAAAGCAGGCGGGAGCTGGGTTGTGACTTGTGACATTAGAATATCCCTACATATAATAGCATGTCACTACACTACTTACACTCACGTTCACGTAAAAGTAGGATTTTGGTTGGAGAACTTTTTGAGTTAGTTTTTCCTTTAGTTCATGAAACCTTGTTTTGACTCCACTTAAAGTCAAGTGGTTTAATACAAACATGAAAAATCTCCTGGTATCATCGTCGACCAACCGGGGACGTCCTTGTGCCACACGGCACGGTGTGTAGACAAAACCCAATGATGCGAGAAAATGTTGTGTTGTGATATACGAGAATGCGAGAGAACCTCTGAACAAAGCTGATGATGACCTTGGCTTCCTAAACCACGTCGGTGTTATACAAACTACTACTCACCACCAGTTTTGTAGGTGTGGAGCCAACAATGAAGTGGAAACATGGGATGCACAACTCGCTACTGGTGGTGTACGTGTGATGTATGCAAACATCACCGGGATTATGTCATTTCCCGGGAAGGTAACGAGAGATAAGGGAACTGAAGGGTTCGCATTTTTCATAAAATATATGACATTGTGCATACATAATATGAGCAACAACGCTTTTGAAGAGGGAGGGATCCATGTGGGAATTTGTGTGAAAAAGCGGCGTGCATGAATGGAAAAAAATATGGTGGCGACGATGAAGTGAAAATCAGGGTGTGAATAGAATTACTCTGTAGATGTATTATCCCATTGAAAAAAAAATTGTATTCGTTGATCGGATTGGGCGAGACGGGGAGGCTCAGGGCTAGATTGTGCAACGGGGAGAAAGGGGATATTTACTTTACCAAAGGGAATAACATTGGGTTTAAATTACATGCACATTTTATATTTTGTATCGTGTTGTGACTAGAAATGCCTGTTTGTTACAGCTTGCATCACACATTCTGCTTGCTTGCCTGTTCGGTTGCAACGAAAAATAGGTAGTTATCGATATCGAAAGTCGCAGCTTCACCGTTTTCAAGGTTCCTTTTTATCATTTTTAAGTTTGCTTCAAGGCAAAAGTGGGAATACATTATGTTCAGTCAGACGTTGCCCGTGTTGTTGTGCATACACGTAAATAGTTGCATAAACATATTGTCCCGGGTCTCGGTGCGGTGGTACAAGGATATAAAGTGCTTCGGCTACTTCTACAACATGCGTATATGCGTTTCTGTTAGAAAATCCATCTGTTGTTGGGTTATTTTATGTATGCTTGGGGGGGGGGCTTTTCCAAGAATACTTACAATAGCGTAAACGTAATTGAACATTGTATAAGACTGGATATACAAGCGAAGGTATAAATGGAATGCAGTAGGTAAACATCCTCTCAAGGGTCGGGTCGTAAAACACTATAGATCCTCTTATAACATTACATACAACAGGAAGTCTGCGTTCCCAATCGAAAAAAAATTGTATTTCAAACCGCGAAAGTCCGCAAAATATTCCTTGAAATATGACACGACATATGTACTACACATTTGTTGATTAGTCTGTTGACTGTTGTGTCAAGGTCAAAAGTTGATGTTGTTGTTTATGTAATATATTATACTTTGTACTTACAATTAAGCACAACAAAATGACTAACATCAAAATACGTACAACGTATAGGTATGATGATCGGAAGGATGTTATTGCTTGGTAAACAAATGCAATTCGCAGAGGTAGCAAGAAACCTACGAAGTAGTTTATTTACTCTGAATGATTTAATAATGGTACGTCATATAATAGGTATGTTATACTTTCACCGGAGGTAAACGTGGGATGATAAATGTGATTGCGTTGTGAATTTACATTATATGAAGTGATAGAGTCTAGTTTCGTCCCATTTCTCAAATTACAACTTCTGATTAAAACCATCTGCTTTATATATCAAATATCGTTGAATCAAAAAGGGGATCCGTTGACTCATCACTATCAGTATAACTTCTGTTATGCAGCGATATCATATTATAAAAATATTAATCCTATGGTATACATAGACATAGACAAAGTCATACCGTGCACAGATCACAAAAAATCATTAAAGTAACCGTAGATGATGCGGGGGTAGATGAAGCAATTTATTAAACCATAAACTGATATGCGTAGTTCTCAAAATCTAACCTCTATATTGCTGTATATAATTTAGGACTTATGATCAACATGCTTAAATTCTGTTCTATAGGAAATTCGCACCATGTTTTCCCACTCCTGCCCACCCACGACCCACAACAACACAAAAGCCACTTTTGACCTTCACTCATTCACATTTGTCAATAATTTGGAATCTTATACAAACGTTCCATCACGAAGGAAAGAACTACTAAAAGCATATCAGTGTCGCTATATATGCCTTGATCTTGGATCCTCAAACTTATTTCGTTCTGATAGAGTGAAACCTATACCGTATTTATCTCAACATTTGCTAATTTGCCATTCAGCTCAGCTACGAGGAGAGGAAAACCACAATTCCTTGAAATAAACATGATTGATTACAAACATTTTCAATATAGAACATTGGCCGGGAGAGAGACATTGGACCACTTTAAATTTAATTACGATTTTCATTCATTTCATGTCATTTGTTGGTATAGCTAGTCTACCAGAGAAAGTTTAGTTTAGCAGGTTAGAGTTTTGTTAGTTTCTCCAAGTTGAAGTGGAAGAGCTTAAATACGTAAGGAGGTTTAGGTGCTGGAATTTAGTAGTATTCTATGCAGCACAAGGATATTACATGCACTTTGCAACAAGGCCGAACTCATGTAGCACATACTTACCTATATATATACGTAACGTATTTCACTGTGTACTTTTACGCATTGCATTAGTTACCTGATGTGAGTTGTTTTTCTGGAGTTTCGATTATCTGAAAAATTCACAAGAGAAAATGTTAAGGTGGTCCTGGTGCAATTTGCGCTTTAATCATATATTCAATTTTCCCCACAACCAGACGAGTTACACGTGAAGTGAATAAAAGGTTTTTGCTTTTACTCCACTCAAAGACAACTTATACCATAATATTCTAACGTATATGCCCTCATATTTCATCAATATTTCAAAGGATTTTTAGTGGGGAGCGGTGTAGAGTTGTGGAGTGAGAAACCGTAATTCTCCTGCTACTCTCTCTACGTGACATTCTGTCAACTAAACCGGCAAGGTACTCACCTCAAAAGAACTCATCAGCTTTCAGTTGCTGTCCATCAGTTTGGAAAATCAAAGGGGAAGCATGCGGAAGGAAAGTGGGTCAGCGCGAGATTCAGGGGAACCTGCTGCATGGTAAAGCTGACCATCTCCTTTAAAATTCTGGTGTCTATTGCTGTGTTCCAGTTTCTGTTTCCAGAGATTTTACACGTCCACCTCTCGACACAACTTTGAGATACTCTCCCATTCAAAATACTAGCCGGAAAATATGGTTGTAAAACAATATTTATTACACGGTGGAAGTGGAGCTCAAAATACTTGTGGATCCTCCAACATCCAAAATATCCTCTGAAGGATTAGAGCCAAAAGGAAGGAAGGATGTGGAAAGCTTGTTTCATGCGTGATCATGATCTCTGTAAGTAAAATATAGTATTGTGAAACTTGAAACATTCTACGCATGCATTCCACACTCACTACACTATATTTTCTCTCTATCAAAGAACGAGAAACTAGTGTAAACCTTGACTTGTGTATGATATTACAATGGGAGCTAGAATCAGGTGAAATTTCATTGGATTTGTAGAAGCAAACGTGATCACAGTGATCACAAACACGGAGCGTGGATTTCATCGAGTTGCAACTACTCCTCTTATATCAAAGTCGCCCACTTTGCCAGTTCTGGAAGACAATGAAAGGGTCGGAAAAATGTAAACTTTAGTTGGACTGCTGTGTGTGTAGGTAAGTTTACACCCAAAGTGTTCAGCTGATAGCCACTACCACCTTTATGACATGTATTACACATTTCTGTGGGTCGCCACCACACTGTGCCTGTGAGTGTGCCAAACCCGTGTTTTTTGAGGTATGTGAAAAATATATATATCACATCATCATCAGAACAGAACTCTCTGCGAGAATATTATTTCGTTCGGGCAAAAGATATATGTAGTTTCGCACTCGCGGTGTGCTCCATGGTAAAGTGTCCTTTGTGAGTCCAATTCCAGGCGGAGAGGGTAGTGGAAGGTAAGTTAAGTGGAAAAAACGGAAGCGGGCACGTTCGTGGTGAGTGCATGCTTGAACGGTTTCTCTAATATTTGGTATTATATACCCCACACTGGAAAACCCTGGAACTCTGTTCACACAAGGAGGGTTGACCGCTTTGATGATTCTCCAGTTGGGTGAATTTATGGATTATCCAAACAAGTTGTGAACCTTAAATGAAATAAGTAAAGGTTTACTTAACAAACTCTCTCAAATTACAGCATTTCAGAGTGTGCACCACACTGACTGTGAACTGTGAGTGAAAAATAAGACATGTCGTTGGGTTGGCTGTATTTACACGCGACAGTTTTCAGTAGAGAAACTGATGGCACAAAAGATGGTATTAATATGCATGGTATAACATGTGATAAGGTCAATTAAGGGTTTTTGACACTTTGGCTTAGGTTAAGGTCCACTTTATCTTTATAATTTCGTGCCTCAAAATAGAATACAAGTTTTTGCCACAATGTCACTCTAGACGTAATTCAGTGTACAAACATGGCCCACGTGCAATATATTCCATTCTAATTACAAAGACAAAAATAAAAAATGTCAAAAATGTCTATGTTTAGGGTAGCGAGAAGGGAGTTGCGGAAATGGAAGTAAATTATGTTTTCCTTCTTAACAAATACACTTTCTACACGACAAACGTCTTCTTGAGCATTAGTTTATCCCTACGCATAGGATTCATTTAGGAAATAATTCTCACCCATTTTAAGATAAAAAGGTGAACGTTTTTTAGAACGAGGAATGTCGTGATTTGATTACTCTTTTCAGCCAGCCCTTTTCCTATTCACGGGAATGAATATGATTTTCCGGTATGAAAGTAAATGTGTGAAGGAAACACGAACTTTTTTCTTCGTTTTCCTTGCACTTGCAGGCATTCCCGTCTTCAGCTGACATTTATACACGTCATGCCAGAGGAAATGGAAATTTAGCGATAAAAGATAAATATACAAGCAAGGCAAGGCAAGGGTGAGAAAAAAGGAATGAGTTTTGAGGACCAACATTTTTTTTCTCGGGAACTCTTCCTTTAATCAATTTCCATTCTTTTTTTTCTTCTTCTGGCAATCTTAACAAACTTTGAAAAGTACGCTCGTAACGTAAAGCATAAGATATGTGTATCCATTTATAGAAAATAGGGTGACATGCCTGCATAAACTGGGTGTGTTATGCGTAGGTTTGTGAGAAGGAGCAAAGATATACCTACGCAATGCTCCACAAATTCACAATGACAAACAAAATGTAAACAACTGGAACGTCAAGCCATACCATTTCATTCGAGAGTATCCATATGCTCGCTCCTAAGGTACTGCTACATTTTTTTTCGGTGACGCCCTGGGAATGTTGAAAGGGGGTAAAACGCACTCCGTTTTTGTTGGGAAAACACGAACTGTGTGGTGTCCTCGTCCTCCACGCTTCTCAGCACTTCCTTATTATAAATACTGGCATATTAAAGGAAAGTGCTGTCGTGTGTACGAATGAGTTAAGTAATCCAAAATGCACGCCTGCTTGTTGCTCCCTCTTTTTCCGTCTTGTCACTACAAATGTCCGTCCAACTTTTCGGATTTTTGTGGGTTTGCAAAAAAAAACTCATGTTCCACATAATTTCCTACTTAATCTTGGCAAAAATTGGAAGTGGGCCGGGAAGCGGAATGTCGACAAAAATTAAATCTTTTTAATACAATCTTCCTTGTTGGTTATACAGTAATTGAGTAAATTCAGAAATATCACATCATTGCCCACTATCAAATTAAAATGGGATGGTTTTTTGAATTTTTAAACGCGAGCCTTGACAAATAATATTACTACCGTCACGCTACCAGCCAGCTCTGTTGATTGCGATAGTATCTCCGCTTGAGATTTTTTTGCGAAAACGAATTAACTCGATTTTCTGATAAAGTCTTGCACGATCCCTGTCAACTTTTATCCTTTCTGACAGAAAGAAATTAAAATGGAATAAAAAACGGATTTTCATTTGTTCTAATCACATAAAAAAATTTCAAGCTGTTGCAATCCTCATTATTACAATCTTTCACAGAGAGAGGAGCACCCGCACCCACAAACAAAATGTAATTCGGATATATCTACACATCGCACATGTGACACACAAACCATATTATTACACATCCCGAAAATACCTAAACCCTTATCCTTATACGTATCAGAGGGGTTTTTACGGACCACTCGTTTTTGTGACAAGCCATGCATTGCATTGCGGTTGTTTTTCTCTGCACAACACACACGCGGATGCAATCATGTAATCTGATCGCAATAATTTCTCTGTTGCCAGCAGACTACTTTTTGCTACATAAATTTGTCCATGTCCTAATCTAGATTAGATTATTGTGCCTTGTCTTGCCACGTAGTATGTAGTACTGCTGGGTTGGGAACGCTACGCTCCATCTTGACAATTACCAAGCATATAGTACGCATACGAATTACGAATCCTGGCTTGAGTTACACACTTATAACCCAACACTTGTAATTTCACAGAGGACAAATTGAAAATGGGATTTTTCTCCGTCTTTCTTGACTAACCTTTACCATTTCCCACCACCACTTGGAGTAAACTTCTCCCGTCACAGCTCAACTACATTGTATGTGAGGGGTGGCAGAGTTGAAAATTAATTCGGGGTGGTGTTACATCTTACTATACTCTCCCAATAGTTTTGGATTTCGTGAGCTGCTACTACTCCGGTTGTAAGGGGAAGTGTGTCGTTGTCGCTACTCATTTCAGATAGCAATTTTATTGATGGCAACTTTTTCAATGCATGTGGAATCGGATATGGAGCGTGGAGCCAGTAATCACTTGAAAGTAGTGCAATCCCTCCCTATACTATTGAATTTAGGTAAAAGTTTGAAAAAAACATCAGTTAAAAAGTATGCTCTTGAAGCACAATACCACATCAACTCGTGTGACTCGTGATTCAGATGTTTTGCATTTTGCACATGAGCTACTACCCCCACCACTGCTTTTTGATTGATTACATTTCAAAGGGATCAGTACAAAGTTTCAAAATGCAATTTTCAAGGATTTGCATGCTCCCAAAATTGTGATTAGGTACAAAAAACCAGTATTATTGGTTCGAAGTTTCTCGTACCTACAAAAACTGGAAAACTAGTTCTTTTTGTTCCAGAATAAACCTGCTCTTCCCGATTTTCCACTCTTGTGGATATCCCATCAAGGTTGTAATTATCCGGCAAAAAGGAAAAATCAGACTATGTATGTAGGAACAAAGAGAAAATGTTAAAACCCGGAAGTCGGCTTACTTTCAGTGTTCCATTGCGCCTTGCGCTGCTTCTGCATCACCACCACTTTGTGAGAATCATCAATGGTCTTGTTGTGGCTGAGCCGTATGCACTTTATCCTCGACTCGGAAAAGCTAAGAGAAAATAATGCCTTCGGTTTGCCTTCAAAAGCGAAATGAGATTTGGCTGGAGAATTGTAGTAGGAGAAAAAAAAGTTGATCTGGTGAGTGGAGCATAGTAGAGTAGTATGGAATGGAATGGAAGAGAAGGGAGTGCAAACGGGAAAAAATGCCTTCTCGATTTTCCGTAACTCTTCAGGAAAGGAGAATGAGGGGGACTTTTTTGGCTCAGCATTTTGGAAATTCTACTTAAAACACTGCCAAGGGAGATAACAAGAAGACATTTCAGGGTTACTTACAACCATATGAAATGTATCCCTACCACTCCTCTCTCAAGCAACAGAATTGAAGACACCAGAGATTAGCGGAGTATACTTTTAGGCAAGTTTTTAACTACACATGGAACAGTTATAGAACAATACTACTACTACGCTAGCTCTCGCTATCATTTCCTTTTTCGTAAAGTTCTTAGGAATATCTCGGCAGGAACAATAGAGCGGGGAAGGCGGAAAATATGTACCTATATATATTTCTATAAATATAGTGTAACACTTATCCCTCCTTGTTTTCCCTGTCGTTACCTTTTTCCCTGGTAGACGGGAAGGGAAACCGAAAAATACTGGAACCAATTCTCGTCCCGCTTTCCCCCGCTAAGTATATGTACATAAGGTAATTGTAATGTGTAGGCTGGATAAGTCTCCATCAGCGATGTTCCTGTTTTGTTCCTGGTTTAAGACATATGTACTTTATACCATTGTACGGAATTTGTATTTACCAGAGTTTGTCGTTGTCGCTGAGTTGACAGAAGCTTGGTGGCTGTAAAGAGGGTTACTTCGATTGCCCATCTAATGCCCCTTTTCCTCCTCCATCTTATAAAGTGGGGATTGTAGTGTATTTTTCGTCAGTCTGTGGCGAGGAGATTGACGAGTGCTCAAAAACCGGGGGTATATGCCCAAAACGCAATCCTCAGATGAGATGAGATGGGTATTTCCTTGAGACAAGGCTAAGACGGAAAAGCAATCAACGAATTCCTCCATTCTTGTGTCAGCCTCTCTGCCAACCAGGGAAGCACCGCGTGAGGAGTGGATGGAAACCGATGATATTCCTGGAAAGTCAATAAATACAGCTTAGCGTGGAGTCTTCCTCCTTCTACTTCCACCTACCTCCACCATGTGGACTATTATAGGTTGCCCTGTATCACTTATACTCTGGGAAGGGGTAGACGATAAGCCAAAAACAAACTGGAATTATCGTGAAATATATACATATATATATTTGTGGAGGTGGTAGTTTGGAATTTCTGAGAAAAAAAGGTTACGTCCGGGAATAAATCAGTCGTGTCAAAATATTTGAGTGGGGGGATGCCTTTCTCTATAATCTCACCAAAATAGTGGGACATTTATCTATTTTTAACTAAATATTTATGTTTTTCCATTTGCATTTCCAGAAATAGTTCACATGCTCTCTCTGAAGAGAAACAACAACAACTCCTCTCTGCACTTTTTCCGGACCAATTTTAAATTCTCATTCGGCTCATTCGTCATACCTGAAATTAGCCCATAGCTCTCGGAATTTTTACAGGTTGTGGAGTTACGGGCTCGTTTGTTAAAACAAGATATCAAATGGGAGAATGAGAAAAAAGCCACAAAATGTAATTAAATGCTTTTGAAAGCAGCCTCCAGCATGGTAATGCAGGTGGTATATCTACCAGTGACGTTTTAATGACTAGGCTGACGAAGCATTCCCCCAATTTATCAATGTTCCTTCTTAGAATCCGTGTTATCGTGCGTCCATAACACAGGATACGGAATAACACACAGCCAAAATTCTCTCCCTTTAGGCAACTCCGTAGCAAGAAAACCTGAGTTGTTTAAAGCTATCATTTACTTTCACCACAGTATAACCTACTTAGCAGTTAGCTGGCTAGACGGTTTACGGGGGAAAGAGATGAAATGGATTGTGATTTTGATTGATGAGCTTAATATTAAGTTGGGCTGTACCGGGTTTGATCATGAAAAACAAACCTAGGACGACGGCCGCAACTACTAGTCCAATTCCTCAAAATCCGGACAACTTTTGCGAATTATCTTCTCCAAAAACAAGCAACGCAAGACTGTACATTGAGAAATGCATGGGAGTGCTAAATGTCAAACTGAGAAAGCGATTATCATAACAATAGCCCAGTAATAAATGGTGATGCATTTGGACCGGGAAGGGAAGAAGAAGGTTGTTTAATTTCATGAATAAAAATGGCTTTGTGCGCAATGCTGCTTGTGGGAGCCCTTGTGTGTATTCACTTTTTTTCTCTCCAACTTGTTTCCTCCCTGTCTAAACCATAAACTCCACCCAGAAGAACAAACAGGGAAAGATTGAAGAGGGGAGCGACGACGGGGGAACCGGAGGATGGACAGAATGACAGATGGAATTTCACTCAGTTTTTAGCACTCTGTGCACTTGTTAAATAAGCAAATAAGGTCAACCACAGTATGACAATGATTCCATCACTGTTCTCGCTTTCTCAAAAAGTGAAACAGATCTGCATCAGACACTTGACTACTCTGCCACCATCATCATCATCATCAGAATGGCAATGGCAGGAGGTTCTGAGCCGAAGCACTTTTTTTTCCTAAAGAGAACAAAACACCATAACACTGTTGTTTTCTCCCGACTTGCGAGTTTCGCAGTGTGTTTACCATATTCCGCCGCCGCCGTATTTCACTTCCTGTATCAAATTCGTTAGACACTTGTGGTTCCGTGGTTCGGGTGGTCGCCTCAGTTTTAGCCCGTTAATTCCTAACCCTAGCTATCATACATCACACTACCACAATATACACACGTTTTAAGGTACTTATGCTTGTGGTGGAGGGGAAGTGGGAGTTTTGGATGCACATAGATTACGAGGACGAGAGGCCTGCTGAATTTCCCTCTCAGCCACTCAAGAAAAGAAGAAGCTGGAGTTGGGCAACAACACACACACAATATGACTGCTACAAAACAACATTTAAATACATAGTGGGTGAAGTGAAGACTTCAGGACTACTCGAGTGGTTATATAGTAGTTCAAGAGAAAACGGCCACCATCAACTCTTCATTATAACTTTTCCTTATATAAGTTATACGCTGGCTCCTAATTTCATCTGAACATAATATATGATGGGCATAGGCCGACCCTGTATATCCCCTTTCTCTCCCCTTCCCTTTCTCCCACTTTTCCGCAATGCATTATCATTTTGGTGGACAAGATATTATGGGCTAAATGGATGCAATGCAGGTTGGGCAGAGGAATATTTGTTTCCATATGGTTTCATTAAACATTAATTTCTATTATCCAGAACGGCTTTATGTCCGCATAATATCCAGCATTTAGAGTGGCTGAGCAGCAACAGAGAGAGAGAGGCAGAATTTGGGTTATAGTTTTTTTAGATGCCGGAACTGACCAAAATTCACTTATAACAAACAAAATAAATAATATATTACCCAGCGGCTGTCGCTTTTTCCAGCTGGAGTGACACACATTCGAGAGAAAATGGTGGAGGGGCACTGATGATAAAAAATCATCTCAAGGAGAGAAAGAGAGAGAGGGAGAGAGCCCAAGTGTAGCCATAGTATAAGGCCTAATACGTATGCACATGCACACTTCCAGCGCGTGCATGACTGCCATTCATTATTTTATGGAGTTCTCTTAATGTCAGACTTTGGTCCACTTTTCATAAAAGAAAGGGAACAGGAATTAAGAATTAGTAACAGATAAAATGGCGGTGGTGGTGGCTTGGTGAGGAGGTATACACACAAACACCTTCTACTACTTCACAGAGTTCCCAATGTTGAGGCATGTTTTTCTGTAATTTCGGTGTGTTATCCAGAGATTCCCTTGTAAAACATAATAATTGGATGGTCACTGTGGTGGAAGGTGTTGGGATTGTGAACACAAGTCTCCCCGTTCCCCTATACATACATACCCCCTCCATCCCTAGCCATTCCCCAATTTTATGAGAACTGAGAACGCAACGCACACTCTGGGCCACAACGCATGAACACGTTCACATTTGAAATATTCAAGGAAAAAGAAGTGCTATCAAGATGAAACCATAGGAAAGCGGAGAAAGTGTCAGGCTACGAGAGCCCGAGTGTGCTGTTGTTGCGTTTCATATTCCTATTACTCATCTTGAGAGCTGTAATTCAAAAACGTATATTTCACATCCCGATGATAGCCACCGCGCCATGGCACATGCTTCACTACGGCTGCACTTCTCGCCGTGTGTGGTCGTGCAGTTAGTTGGCTATGGGTATAAAGTATAAAACAGAGGAAAAGTAAATTTATGATAGGGTTTATAATCTCTCTCTCACTCTCTCTCTCTCTCTCTGTGTACTAGAGAGAAAAGTACAATTTGCATTTTTGCCATAGGATACTTTTCTCTCGCATTTTTTTTCTTCTTAAGCTACGGAAAAGTATAGTCACGCATGTACACACACATTGCGCCATGCTGTACTACACAGACAACCACAAACATTGTAAAATACACTGGATTATTCGGAGATGTGACGTCGTCATTTCAGCTGGTGTAACATGCAAGTCTACACAACTTTTTGAGTTGTGCGGTGGAACTGGAAATCTTATTTCTTCATCGGATATAATATAATGTGTGTAAATACAAAAACTGTTTGAAAAAAAGTAGGAAAAGAAAAGTACATGGAAGTAAAAATGCATGCTTGGGTTGGGTATGAACTCAACTAAGCTTCTTTTCCTTTCCATTTCAAGCAGGCAGCTCTCTTGTGAGTCTCTTTTCTCAATACTAAATGAAGGACGCGTGTTGTGCCTCGTACGTAACATGGTTTTGCATGAAGTCAGCAGGAGAAGAAAAAAAAAGTATGTCAAGAAATGAAAGGAAGTTCATGTGGTATTTTTTTTTGTATTTATACATCCCCGTTTTGAAACGGCTATACATACCCAGCATAATATTTACTGTGCATGTATGATAGGTACTCAAATATATATGTATGTACACCTGATATCTGATATAAGTATAATATGAAGCCTTGCAAGTTTTTTTTCTCCTTTTCGCAACTTTGCATAGTGCGCGTGTATTAGATGCAAAAGATGTAAAGTTCTTAGCTCCATTTTATGTTCCCCGTTACGTTTCACAAGGACAAGGGAATTTTTAGCCAGCCACCCGAAAAAAAGTTTGCCTCCTGTCCCGACCTGCGGGTAGAGGAAAACCAAGATGTAAAATGAAGGACAAAACTTGAATAATTTCGTAATTTTTTGCTCTGAAATATTCGTATTAGGAAGCCATATAAGTTTACGTATTTCCTTAATTAGTCATTCATTTATAAATGAATAAAGAATTTCTATCGGGCTCTTTAAAAAAATCCTTTCTGAAGCATGAACTCATTTTTTGGAGAGCCCTTTCTCAAAAATTTACGCAGACTTCCTCATCCTCCACATTTTTTTTTATCTTGCGTCCCCACACATTTACATCGGAAGCCAAAAGAATAATTAACGTTTTCAGACAACTTGCTACTTTTGAGTATAAAATGTTTTACTATCTCAAAGAAAATAATGGATTATGATATCAAATGGGTTTTTTCATTCTGTAAAAAAATCCGGAAAGCTAAATATTAGATTTTCTTTTAAAAATTCAAGTACTCTCGATATATTTTTCCACTCCGCCAAACCAATGCCATTATATTACAAAAAAAGTTTCTGTGTGAAGGGAAGGTATATTGTCCTAGCCAACATGTAAATTATCATACCGTACAATAATAATTCTTCCTTTTATGGCAATGCAAAACTGCAAGAAATAATC